>BQNB010118550.1:0-20971 GCA_026074375.1 Tanacetum coccineum | reverse complement strand
TTTTAAGTGTTTTTACTATTTCTAGCTTTTATGCTTGTCCTAGCTCATTTTCCTTGCTTATTTTTGAGTGCATTTGCCTACTAGGTTTAGTGCCCAATCATATCCAAATCTTTGTCATTCAATCATCAATCCGTAAATCGATTTTCCATTCAAGCCTCGTTGGGACATAACGACCCGGAGACTCTCTATACTGCTTCCGGTTTCATTGACTTCGCGGATTTTGTTCCTTGATATATATTTATATTTGTTTACATTTATCTATGTATAAAAAGGGTTAAGTTTATGCGAGTCAACCATGAATCATATTCAGTAGTCCAAAAACAGGTATTATTTCACTAAGCTCATGACACCGAACCTTAACACGTAATAAGTAATCGTAATATATGCCCCACGCAGTAAAAAGGATGATGCCAAACAACCAACGTATTATTCAAATGTTAAATGCACCATGAGTCAACTTGTGACCCCAAAGAAAGGTGGGGATTGTCAGTCCCGATAGATCTATCCACAACACTCGTGCTTACTAATATAGCAACTTACGGTTCATGATAAAATGGGACTTAGTGGCAAGGGTACTTAGGCAATAATATAATCACGAAATAGCATACAGTTTTAAAACACTTGTGTCTGTAGTAAAACAAGCATGTAATTCCACCCAGTAGAGTTTGTAAAATAAGTAGATAGAAATGGGGCTATGAAATCACCTCGAGTGAATGGTAATCAACAAGTATTCACAATAGAAAAATGCGTCACGAAGGAATCCGAAGGCAACCTAATCCAATATAGGTCGTATAAGTACTAAACACTTTGATTATTTATAGGTCGTATAGCTCATCATACTATCGTTCGGGCTATCATAATTAAGAGGTCATGTAGTGACGTATGAGGAGCTAGGACACTTTAAATCGTAAATCCAACAACTCGTCGATACGCCACCCCGAAGAGGCCTCATTATGAAACTCCCTAGTAATATAGCACTTTGCTTAATACCACATATAGGTCTATATAGTTCAATCACCATCTAATTGTTTTGGTAAAATTGTGTTTAATAAGTAAAAACGTTTATAATTACCGTTTTAGTAAAACTGGCGTAACTTTCGCGTTTTAAGTCCGATTTTGACGTTTCTTATGCCCACGCTTTCGTATTAGGACGAGTTATCATAATTTGACATTTTCATATTTTTGACCCTCTGATGAACAATACTTTTTACTGTTCACACCAGTTATAAAGTTATTTTTATAGTTTTAATTATCGTAAAACCCGTAAACGTCATATTTTATTCGTTATAGCTCCGTTTTTAGTGATTCTTTCGAGTACGTTCTCGTAATTGAAAGTTCTACTTATTTATATAAGTTTTTACAAAAACAATTATTTCTGTCATGAACAGTAACTTTTATAAAAATAGTTTTATAAAAGTATTAATTGTCGTAAACTCGCAAAATTCATAACTCGTTCGTTATTAATTGAAAAATTACGATTCTTATCATTTTGGAATCCTAAAAATATGTATAATTTGTTAAAATGCAAACTTTGTTGTTTTAATATAATATTTATAAAAGTGTTATTTTATAAATCCGTTTTTATTTATCGAATAACTTTTTTACCGTAACTTTTTCGTTATTTATCCGTTTTTCAAGTTTCTTATCTTTGAATCCGTCATGAGATTGTATTATTTTATAAATCATAAACTACTGTTACAAATACTAACCAAAACAGCCCCTATATAGCTTGTTGAGTTATTTATATATTTAGATTTTATATACTTTTTTAACAACAAGTTTCTACTTGAACTTTTTATAACATTAACACAACATGTTACTAACTATAATTCTTTTATTCCTTGAAATTATCAACTTCACAACGTTAGGTAAAAGTGTTCAAATCATAAACCAACAAGTAGAAATATTTTTACATTTTTAAAAGTAGCATAATGGTGATATTGCTAAATAAACACATAAACACATAAAAAAAAAAGTAAAGACATAAAGGTTTATAGGTAACCTTATAGTGATGAATGATGATGAGAAATATAATCTAAACCCTTGTTTAGATTTTTAAACCAAGCTTGCACTCTTGAAACCCAAATTTTCTAATGAAAACCCTAATCTTGCTTTTCTTGCTTCAACACTTGAAAATACTTATCCTAACCTTCAAAATACCTTAGGTTATCATAGGAAGGATGTAGTAATACTTGTATGGTTTGAAAAATCAAGTATGAATTATTTTAAAAGGGTTTTGTTTTGCCGTACATGAAGGAGGGAAAAAGAGTTTTTGAAGTTTTTTGTTATGAAATGAGGTGTGTGTGATATACTACTAGTATGCATATGTCAGTAAACTCTTTAGCTAGTCCAAAGATGTGCTTGTATACGTCCAAGACAAGATGGTAAAACAAGGGGAGGGTTTTTAGGTCTTGGTCTTGCTAACTAGTCATTAACAAGGTATTAATGGCGAAGAGGTTATACATGGTCCTAGCAAGAGTTTTGTGTGCTCATGTTCCCTAATTTGGGAAGCCATCCACGAAAATATGGAGGAGGGGATGTACTAATTATTTTTGGTGTCTTGCAAAATATCTGCCAATATATTGCAGATATAATTGTAGTTTTTTTTTCTTCATAAAGGTAAAACTTGTAATGTGTATGATCTAGCTTATTTATTTTATGCACAATATGACTAACAATGTTAATATGGACGTAAATTTTAATTTGTTGGGTGTCCGTTTATGCTAATTGTTGATTTATAGCTTACGCGATTTAACTTAACTATTAAAAATATAAGTAAACGCGTACGAGAAAGAAAAAAAAATAATTAGTAAAATAGATGACGTCGTAAAAGACCTGAAAATACGGAATGTTACAGTCTCCTCCGGTTAGAAGAGCCTTGTCCTCAAGGCTCAAGTTGCGACACTTGACGAAAGTACGGGTTCAGAGAAAAAGATGCGGATATTTCTTCCAGAATAATGTTGATGAAGAGGTGTAGATAATTATTATTATTATTATATATAAATATATAAATAATATATATATATAAATAAAATATAATAAATATATATATATATATATAATATTTATATAATATTTTTTTTTTTTTTATTACACAGTGCCCCAACGTCGGTACCAGAAACCCCCAACGGTTACTTTCCCTTTTTATACAAAATTTTCTCCTCCATTTCTTCATACAACACTTAATCTTTCACTTACATTTTCTCTTATCTAATACTCAAAAATGTTGCACATCATCACGCTTGTCGATGAATCGACCGCTATAGTACTCGGCATCTATCTTGCCTACTTCCCATACGAAGAAGGATTTCAGTATTTGGCCTTTATTCTAGCAATTCTCGTGCCCCTCATTGTTCTTGCAATCGGCGTAGATCTCTTTTGGAAGGAATAGATATTAGGGGAGGGTTGTAATAAAACTTGTATTTCCTTTATGTTCTTATGTAATCTTATTTCTAAGATAATAAATAGATGTTGTGGCAATAAATCTTTTTGTTACTTTTATTTATGCCTTTCGATAATTTCGTTATCACGCCTGGTAACTCGTTTGCATTTTCTTTCTAAATTGATTTGTGATGTTTCAAGATTTGTGATGTTGGTTTAATATTTATTGTTGCGACCAAGGCTCGACTCCTAGTGGGTTTATTTGTTTCCTTCAGCTTAACGTGTCAGTTGTAACACTCTTTTTTTTTATGTCGACTTTATATAGTAAGGTGGCGTGAAGGTCTGCTTAGTTGCTACAGTTACTAATTCGATTTCCAGAAGTAAACGCGTTTTATGAATACGCACCCTAAAATAGAAAATTGTTTCTTGACAAGAAGTTTTAAGGTGACTACTCTCAGCATGTGCATGGTCCTTCCTCAATTATACATAGTTGATCAGGCTATGTATATTTGAGGGCTAACGATGCGATGCTCATTTTCGTCATAAATTTGTGTTTATAATTTCCTAATAATTTGGGGAGTGGATTTGTATAACATTTATAGAGAGTTAAGTACAATTGACGTTTTATAATATGTTAATTTGTTAGATACTTGAAATCTAATTCAGTACAACAGAAACTGCAGCGAAGTACAACAGATATCTAAGCGAAAGTGACAAAGAAATTTAAGCGAGAATCCCTAAAATGCTAAATCTAAGCATTGATATACATCCTCCTTTATTAAAGTTTGATTGGTTTCTCTCTTACTTAAGGCATGCACAATTCACGTGCTTCAGATACCTTTAACTGTTTCCTTAGTTTCGGTTCTTTAACTCCGCAATTCACGCCTAAGGGCCCATGATCCAAAAAAAGTAAAAAAAAAAAAAACAACCAAAGCAGGTCACATTCAGTACGAAATTGTCTTCTTGCTACAGGAATCCTAGTTCGACAACTCCCGTCCCAGTGACCCAAGCTTGTGACATTTACCACACGCTAGAGACACGACCTGGCTGATGATGTGCCTGCACCTATTGCACCATGGTAAGTCCTAGCATAGCCTCTACCTTAGTTGGGGCTAGCCACATAAACCTTAACACTTCTTGTCTTTGGTTTTGCTGCTGGTGATAGTTACTTCCCTTGCTGGTCATCACTTCCCTTTTATTGCGATCACCGATCGCTTAATGCTAGCTTGAACCCTTGTTCAATCAGTTCTCGATCCATGTGAATGCATCATTCAATGTCGCAAGGCTTTGAGAAGTAACATTTCCTTTATTCCCTCAGGAAATCCTCGAATGTACTTTTCAATCTTTTTCTTTCATTGACACCAACTCAGGACACATTCAAACCAGTTCGTGAAGCGATTGTTGTATTGTCTCGATGTCAATTCCTTCAAAGATCAAAAGTCCTAAAGCTATTGCTTTCATCCTTTGGATTTCAGTTGCTGGGCAGTATTCAGTAGTCATCATAGCTTTTACGTTGCTCCAGGGGATCTGATTAGCATTAGCAAGTCCTAAAGTTTGAACATTTCCATTCCACCAGGTCAGAGCACGACTCTCGAACGTGCACACAGCAAACTTTACCTTGTCATCTTCAGCACACTTACAAATCTCAAACACTTGCTCCATCTTTTCAAACCAGCGTTTCAGTCCGACTACGCCTTCAGTCCCGCTGAAAGAGTGAGGCTTGCCGTTCATAAATGTCTTATACGAACATCCTTGCACATCTGGTGCAACAGTTCCTCCAGTATTTGCTGATCCAGATCCACCAGTATTGTTTGAGTCAGCTCTTGTCTTTTCATATTCTTCAATAGCTTTGGCCACACGCTTTTCCACTATCCTCTTAACAGATTTCTTCTTAAATCTCCTAGGCGGCATGATTCTAGCCATGCAAGTACACAATTCGGATAAGAATTATAAATGGTATGCAAATCCCATGCACGTGATAATAAGTGAGAAAAGGAAATAGAAAAGTGATATAAATAATCATAGTTTAATCAGAATGGTCAATATTTATATAATTGACCGATAGAAATAGATACTGATATGTCAAAAGATAGACGTAATAGATCGAATTTAAACCAAGGTATTATAATAATAAGATTATATAAATATCAATATGACAATCGGCAAAATTAAAGGTAAGGATAAGGAACTACGCCGCGGGATTTTGGATAGCGATGAAGGATTCTGTATTAAAAATGAAAGAAAAGAAAATCCTTTAAACTTTGATGTTATAGACTAAGTTTTTGAAAATACCAGTTCCCTTAACCTTGGCTCTGGGTACCATCTGTAACACCCCCAAAATTAGTTCGCAGCTGAAGGTTAACATTGGGTGCTACGTCAAAGTCCAAAAACAAGATAATAGAGAAACGACTTAAATGGACGTTAAAATAAGTTCATTCAATTCATTACAAAAGATCAGAGTTTCCGTTTAGGTCCCATAGTTTTATTTAAAGCTAATTAAGATTTTATAAGACAAAAGTTCATTGATTTAAGAAATCAGAATCCTCAATAGATACCAACACGGCTCCCATCCAAGCTTATGCCTCACACCTAAGATTAAAAACATGCTAAAACGTCAATAAAATTGTTGAGTGAATTCATAGGTTTATCAGGGAATAGCGTGGACCACAAGATCAAAGTAATAGTAGACTATGAAACACATTCAATAGTCTAAAACATGTATTATTGCCCTAAGCTCGTACAACCGAACCTAACTAAAAAACTGTAATCAAACAGTACTCGGAGGTTTGTGCTCCAACACGGATACAGATGTTACAAAAACATCCTACGAATTTATTCAAATGTTAAATGCGTCAATGGTCAACTAGAAACCACAGCCTAGACGGGGATGGTCAGTCCCGATAGATCTATCCATAACACTAGCGTATACCCAGCAGGTAATTAACGGTTCATGATAAAAGGGGACTTAAATGGCAATACGGTAACTTAGGCAATAATGTAATCAGGAAATAGCATACAGTTTTGAAAACACTTGTGTCCAAAGAAATCAAGCATGTAATCTCCCCCGTATTTAATAAAGCAAGTAGTAGAAAAAGGGGCTACGAACTCACCTTGAGTGAATGGTAATCAACAAGTATTCACAATAGAAAAAATGCGTCACGAAGGAATCCGAAGGCAACCTAATCCAATATAGGTCGTATAAGTACTAAACACTTTGATTATTTATAGGTCGTATAGCTCATCATACTATCGTTCGGGCTATCATAATTAAGAGGTCATGTAGTGAACGTATGAGGAGCTAGGACACTTTAAATCGTAAATCCAACAACTCGTCGATACGCCACCCCGAAGAGGCCTCATTATGAAACTCCCTAGTAATATAGTACTTTGATAAACTAATACCACATATAGGTCTATATAGCTCAATCACCATCTAATTGTTTTGGTAAAATTGTGTTTAATAAGTTAAAACGTTTATAATTACTGTTTTAGTAAAACTAGCATAACTTTCGCGTTTTAAGCCCGATTTTAACGTTTCTTATGCCCACGCTTTCGTATTAAGACGAGTTATCATAAATTTACATTTTTGAACTTTTGACCTTCTGGTGAACAGTAACTTTTACTGTTCACACCAGACCCTAATTTATTTTTATCGTTCTCGTTATCGTAAAACCCGTAAACGTCGTATTTTATTCGTTATAGTTCCGTTTTTAGCGATTCTTTCGAGCATGTTCTCGTAATTGAAAGTTTTATTGATTTATGAAGTTTAAAAATATAAAAGTTTCTGTCATGAATAGTAATTTTTATAAAAATAGTTTTATAACACCCGGTATTAACGTAAATCGTATTTTTATCGTATCTTTTTCATTATAAGGCGGTTTTTCAAGTTCTCTACATATTTGGAAACGTCATGAGGTGTACTATCTTTCTAATACATAATATGGCTGTTTCAAAAGTCGACCCAAAACAGTCCCATTGAAATAAATAGGTACACTCGTATAACTTTGTTTTTATAACTTACTTTCTATACTTTTCAACTAAATAATTACCACAATTCCTTTATAACTCATAATATACTTATGTCATATATATTATATATTCCAAGATCACAAGTTCATATGAAAAAGTGTTAAAAATCATAATCACAAGTAAGAATCCCTTTAACATGTTTAAAACCCTAAATGGTGATATTGCTAAATAGAACACATAAACACATAAAATGATAAATGTAAAGACATAAAGGTTTATAAAAGTAACCTCAAAGTGATGTATGATAATGAGAAATACAATCTAAACCCTTGTTTAGATTTTTAAGCCAAGCTTCCTTTTCTTGATAACTACTTGCAAATGGTTAGCCAATGCTTGAAAACATCTTAGAATATCTTAGGAATGATGTATGTAGGTGTGTATAGGTTGTAAAATAATTTGTATGAATTGCTTAAAGGGGTGTATGTTTGCCGTGGCTTATTGAAGGAAAAAGGAGAGAAAGAGATTGATTTTTGATAAGTGTTTATGAGTGTGTATGTTATCACCTTGCATGTAAGCATTATATACACATAAAGGTGGTCATATGTTAGCTATCTTTGACCAAGACTTCAAAGGGGGAGGGAAATGGGGCGTTGGAGTCAAGGGAGCAAGATGAGTAAAAAGGGGGTGATTAATGTTGGTGTCTTTATGTTCCCATATGTAGAGATCATCCCATGATATTAAGGGATGATGTTTACTAGCTCTTCCCTTTTGTTAATATCTATTGTTACTTGTACATTGTTGGTAAAAATGAAAGTAATATGTAATGTGTAGTTATTAATTTATCAAGTGTATGTAACTTATAAAGTCTTTGTTATCTTGCATATATATATGGGACGACATAACATGATAAATATGGGTGAGTTTTATCAAACGTTGAGTGTTGGATGTAAAAATAAGTAATTGTTGAAGCGTAGAAAAGATTTTACGGTTCCGGGAATACCTAAACTTAATTTATCGCGAAACGTATACACTTTACGTATCCGATAAAAATAATAAAATATAATAAGTAAATTATTACTTTAGTAATAATAATAAAATGATTTCTTGACGTAAACTCTAATTTTTTTGGTGCCCGTTTACGTTGATTGTTGATTTTTAGTTTACGCGATTTAACGTAACAATTACAATTAAAAGCAAACGTGTACGAGAAAAAAAAATAGTGAATTAAATGACGTCGTTCATTGATCAAAAATACAAATTGTTACAGTCCTTCCCCGTTAAATGAGCCTTGTCCTCAAGGCTCAAATTGCGACACTTGACGAAAGTACGGGTTCAGAGAAAAAGATGCGGATATTTCTTCCAGAATTGGTCTTCATGTTCCCAGGTGTACTCAGCTCCTTGCCGAGAGTTCCAACGAACCTTAACAATTTGGGATACAGCTTGGCTTCAACCTTTTGACTTCTGATTTCTATGTTTTCCTTGATAAAATAAAGCTTGTCATCAGTATGGAATCCATCCAACGGAACGACTAATGGTTCGTCGACATGGCACTTCTTCAAGTTGGATACGTGAAACGTATGATGAACCCTGCTCAACTCTTGAGGCAGCTCAAGCCTGTAAGCAATGGTTCCAACCTATCTGGGGTTTAGCTTCCCCTGTTTGCCAAAGTGTACTACTACTTTCCAAGGCGAAACCTTAAGCATAACTCGGTTGCCAGCTTAAAATTTTAAAGGCTTACACCTCACATCGGCGTAACTCTTTTTAGTGAGCAAGTTTGATAGCGAATTGTCCTAGGGCGGCTAGTGATGTGTCTCGGCTTCGTGGCTTAGGATTTGGTATAAGATGACGTCGACTTTATAGTAAGGTGGAGTAAAGGTCTGCTTAGTTGTTATGGTTACTAATTCGATTTCCTAAAGTAAACGTGTTTCATGAATACGCACCCTAAAATAGAAAATTGTTTCTTGACAAGAAGTTTTAAGGTGACTACTCTCAGCATGGGCATGGTCCTTCCTGAATTATACATAGTTGATCAGGCCATGTATAATTGAGGACTAACGATGCAATGCTCATTTTCGTCAAAAATTGTGTTATAATTTCCTAATAATTGTGGGAGTGATTTGTATAAAAACTTATAGAGAGTTAAAGTAGAATTGACGTTTTCATAATATGTTAATTTGATAGATACTTGAAATCATCAGTACAACAGAAATTTAAGCGAGAATTCCTAAAGGGATAAAGTCTAAGCATTGATATCATCCTCCATGTTGTTAAGGTTTTGATTGGTTTCTCCTCCTACTAAGGCATGCACCATTCCACGTGCTTCAGTACCTTTAACTTGGTTTCCTTAGTTTCGGTTCTTTAACTCCGGGCAATCACTCCTGTAGTGCCCATGATTCCCACAACCAAAGCATGTCACATTCTGTAGCGAATTGTCTCTTGCTACAGGAATCCTAGTTCGACAATCCCCTTCCTGGTGACCAAGCTTGTGACATGTACCACACCTAGGAGGACACGGACCCGGCTGATGATGTGCCTTGCACCTATTGCACCATGGTAAGTTCCCAGCGTAGCCTCTACCCTTAGCTGGGGCTGCAACATAAACCTTAGCAGCTTCTTGTCTTCGGTTTTGCTGCTGGTGATGGTTGTTCCCTTGCTGGTCTTCCCACTTCCTTTTATTGCTATCTCCGATCCTTAATGCCTTAGCCTGAACCCCTTGTTCAATCAGTTCTCGAGCCATGTTGATTGCATCATGCAAAGTCGCAGGCTTTGAAGAAGTAACATTTCCTTTGATTCCCTCGGGAAATCCTCGAATGTACTTTTCAATCTTTTTCTTTTCAGTTGACACCAACTCAGGACACATCAAAACCAGTTCGTGGAAGCGATTGTTGTATGCCTCGATGTCATCTCCTTTCAAAGTCAAAGTCCAAAGCTCTTGCTCCATCCTTTGGATTTCAGTTGCTGGGCAGTATTCAGTAGTCATCATAGCTTTTACGTTGCTCCAGGGGATCTGATTAGCATTAGCAAGTCCCAAAGTTTGAACATTTCCGTTCCACCAGGTCAGAGCACGACCCTCGAACGTGCACATAGCAAACTTCACTTTGTCATCTTCAGCACATTTGCAAATCTCAAACACCTGCTCCATCTTTTCGAACCAACATTTCAGTCCGACTACACCTTCAGTCCCGTTGAAAGAGTGAGGTTTGCCGTTCGTAAATGTCTTATACGAACATCCATGCATCTCTGGTGCAACAGTCCCTCCAGTATTTGCTGATCCAGATCCACCAGCATTGTTTGAGTCAGTTCTTGTCTTTTCATATTCTTCAATAGCTTTGGCCACACGCTTTTCCACTATCCTCTTAACAGATTTCTTCTTAAATCTCCTAGGCGGCATGATTCTGGCCACGCAAGTACACAATTCGTTAAGAATTTGTAAAGGTATGAAAAGTCATGGCACGTGATAATAAGAGAGAAAAGGAAATAGAAAAGTGATATAAATAATCATAGTTTAATCAGGATGGTCAATATTTATATAATTGACCGATAGAAATAGATACTGATATGTCAAAAGATAGACGTAAGAGATCGAATTTAAACCAAGTATTATATATATAAGATTATATATAATGCAATAATGACAATCGGAAAAGTAAGTAAGGATCAGGGAATACGCGCGCGTGGATATCGGATAGCGATGAAGGATTCTGTATTTAAAAATGAAAGAAAAGAAAACCTTTAAACTTTGTGGTTATAGACTAGGTTTTGAAAATGACCCAGTTCCCTATAACCTTGGCTCTGGTACCATCTGTAACACCCCCAAAATCAGGTCGCAGCGGAAAGGTAACAATGGGGTGCTACGTCAAAGTACAAAAATCAAGATATAGAAAACGACCTTAAATGGACGTTTTAAGATAAGATTTCATTCGATGCCATAGCAAAATATCAGAGTTCATACATTAGGTCCCATAAGTTTTAAAAGTCATAAACATTCTTAATTAAACAAAAGCTTCATAATACGACTTAAGTTTTAAAAGGATAATAAAATTGCATTTAATAAGCTTTATAAACACAGAATCCATCTTCATTGATATCCGTCACGCTCCCTACCAAATCTTCATACCATAGACCTGAACAATTACATGCTAAAAGTCAACACTAGGTTGAGTGGGAAATCATAGGTTTAATCATAAAAAAAGGTGACCACAGATTCGAAGTAATAGTAGACTCAGAAACACATTCAGTAGTCTAAAACGTTTTATTATTGCACTAAGCTCATGACCTCGAGCCTAACTAGATTTGTGCCCGCAAACAGAATATAGGAATGCATGCCAACAACCTAACACCTCTCAATGTTAAATGCACCTCGATCAAACTAGTGGCCCAAGAAATGGTGGGGAATTTGTCAGTCCCGATAGATTCTATCCACAACACTCGCGCTTACCACAATAGCAATAACGGTTCATGATAAATAGGGAATTCACGGCAATAAGTATAACTTAGCAATAAGATCATTCATTAATCTGGATTAGCATACACTTTGAAAACATTATGAAAACACTTAGAAAACACTTGTGTCCCCTAGTAAAACAAGTCAATGAATTCACCCCAAAGATTTTGTAAAACATATTCACGTAGTACAAAAGGGGCTATGAACTCACCTCGGTGAATGGTAAATCAACAAGTAAGTCACAATAGAAAATTTCACCTTACATCGAATGCAAACTAACCAATATAGGTCGTAAAGTTACTAAACACTTTGATTATTTATAGGTCGTATACACATCATACTATCATTCGGGCTTATCATAATTAAGAGGTCATGTAGTGACGATGAGGAGCGCTAGGGGGCACTTTAAATCGTAAATCCAACAACTCGTCGATACGCCACCCCGAAGAGGCCTCATTATGAAACTCCCTAGTAATATAGTACTTTGATTAACTAATACCACATATAATTCTATATAGCTACATCACCATCTAATCGTTTTAGTGAAATCATATTTATAAAGTAAAAACTTTTATAAGTATACTTTAGTAAAACTGGCGTAACTTCTCGTCTTAGTCCTGTTTCTTTCGTTCTTACGTCCATGCCTGTCGTATTAAAGACGAGTTATCAAAATATAACATTTTCAAAATCTGAGTTTTCTGATGAATAGTGATTTTTACTGTTCATAACAGTTATATATTTATTTTTATAGATTTAGTTATCGTAAATCTCGTAAATGTCGTAACTTATTCGTTTTAACTCCGTTTTTAGCGATTCTTTCGAGCACGTCTTCGTATTTAAAAGTTTTATCGATTTATTGATGTTTTAAAAATATAAGTTTCTGTGGTGAATAGTAATTTTTATAAAAATAGTTTTATAAAAGTATATATTTAACGTAAACTTGAAATTGTCGTATCTTTTTCGTTATAAATCGGTTTTTCGAGTTTCTTATCATTTTGGAATCGTCATGAGACGTACTATTTTTATAAAACATAAAATCCATGCTTTGGATTTCGAACCAAAACAGCCCCTTAATAATAATTAGGTATTCATATATATAAACTTGTTTTATATACTTTTTCAACTTAATAAAATACCACAAGTTTTCCACAACTTATTATATACTTGTCTTACATATAATAGAGTCCAAGATCCATATTTACATCCATATAACATGTGTATAAGTTCATAAAATCATGTTTACAAGAAAATCCATTTTTACAAGTCAAACATATCCTAAATGGTGATATTGCTAAATAGAACATATAAACACATAAAATCATAATTGTAAATTCATAAAGGGTTTTAGGTAACCTTATGGTGATGTAATATGATAACCAACACAATCTAAACCCTTGTTTAGATTATAAACCCAAGCTTGCAAGATCTTGAAACCCTAAACCCTAATCTTCCATTTTTCTTGCTTAACACTTGTAAAGACTTAACCAAGCCTTCAAATCTTCTTAGAACATCTTAGATATGTTGTAGGAATGTATGTAAATGTGTTAAATAAAATTTTGTATGGATTTGGTGTGGGTTTGGATGTTGCCGTGGCTAGGAGGGAGTATAAGGAGAGAATGGTGTGAAAAATTTGCTAAGGAAATGCAAGTGTGTGTTCTAGTTACTAGTTGTTACCTTTATATATTTAGAAGACTAGTCAAAGAGACACCATGAGGGTTTTTAGGAAGTCTTGGTCAAAAGAATGGGAGGTATGGGCTTTACTTGTAGAAGTCCTTGGTTTTAATGAATTGTGTAGTACAAGAACTTATAGCTATAAATTTAAGATATTTCTCTTGTTGTCACATGACAATCCGGCCATACAAAATATAATGTAATGATATTTATAAAATTTGGGTATTAGGTATAATTGTGGGTATTTGTTGAAGCGTAGAAAAGTTTTGGTGCTTCCGGGTATGCCTAAATGTATTAAATTGCGAAACGTAAACGTTTTAACGCAAACTAATAAAATGGGGGGTTTATTAAAATTGATTAGTACTTTTCGTAAAAATAATATATTGCTTGCTTGACGTAAACTTTAATTCGTTTGGTGTCCATTTAAGCTAATTGTTGATTTTTAGTTTACGCGATTTAACTTTAACTATTAAATTTAAAAGTAAACGCGTACGAGCAAAAAAAAATTAGTGAAATATATGACGTCGTAAATGACTTGAAAATACGGAATGTTACAAATTAAATATATTTGTGAGGAATGGAACTTAAAAACAGTTTAACAAAATAAAATAGCGCAAGCTCCTCCTCGTGTGCTCCAAGTCTTCAACCTTGATTACCTGAGATAAAACATGCTAAAAAGTCAACGAAACGTTAAGTGAATTCATAGAGTTTATATAAATAAAAGTTAGAACATAAGCAAAATTCATCGAGTGACTTGTTGTACGGACAAGCCATATATCAATTTTTATTACAGTGAGCTCATGACACCGAAACCTTGACAATAACGCATATCATATGCATTCTTGTTTGCCCCTGAAGTAGGTATTATTGCCTTATACCTAGGATTCTCAATACAAATTGTCCGTTGATAGGTGGGGTGATCAAAAGAATTTGAATCAAGCCCCTGACAGGGTGGTCAACCCAATAGATCAATTAATTGTATTAGCGTTCACCCCTACAAGGTGATTAACAGTTCATGATATTAGGGACTTTGGCAATAGCTACTCAATGTTAATAATCATATATTTGGGTCCAGCATACCAAAAACAACTTGTGTTCGAGTTTTCAAAGCAAGCATGTATCTCCCTCGCGGGGTTTAATAAAACATTTAAATTAGTAAAGGCGAGGCTATAAACTCACCGTGAATAGAAGTGCCGATCAAGAAATCACGAAATTGTAGAACGTCGAAAATCAACCGCGACCTATGTAAAATAATAATATGCTATTAATACTTGAACTATATAAAATATGCAACTTATCGTAATTATAACATGTATATATATAGCACGCGCATAAAAAATTATACTTAGGAATCCATGACAACTCCACTTATTATATCTATTAGTTTACACTTTTTTCTAAAAATTGTAATGTTTTAGCTAGATGATCGGCTCACTTAAAGTAACGCTAAATGGTCGAACTAGTCGATCTCCCTCCATATTAAGTTACCCTTATATGTTATTTAACTACCATAGTTCACACTTAAACCATAGCTTAATAATGCTTATTATGAAAACACATCAACGACACATTGTTATTCTTAAAACAGGTCGCTGGACTTTTTGCAAAGTAGGCTACAGCAGACCCCTCAAAACATTTTATAAAAATCTGAAAAAAATTCAGTAGGTTACACATATTATGGACAACCTTCAGTTTAAATTTTAGCCAAAAACATTAAGTTTTGACCCGCCTGCACAACACATCTTTACCACTGAACTTTTTGGACAGAAACACAGTTTTGACTCCTTCACTTAAAATTCCCATTTGCACCACCTTTACCCATTTGCAAACCATGAGGCCTAGTTTTCTGGAAAGTAGACTCGAAGCACTTAATCATAGGGTCCTGCAAATCTAGTAAAGCTATTGGCATGACCAAGTTACGCTACTTGCAAAAAGGACTAAAATTCTGCACAAAAACAACGTGTGCAGAATTTTGCCGAAACAATTTCCTAAATTCAAATCACCATATCTTTTCGTTATTAAGAGTTAGAACGCGATCCTTATATCAAAATCTTCATTAGGACGACGCCTATCATCCTAGACTCTAATATCTCAGTTTACAACAACTCTCATCTCACTAATTCAGGTCTAAACAATATGATCTAAAGGAGGGCTCCAAAACCCTCGCAAATCTTCAATATTTCGCATATATTTCGTATTCAACACTCTTAAACTAACCTATAATTCATACTAAACCTATTAGATCATCAAACATTCATAAACCAAAACTCATCTCTTCACAACTTAGTCATGAATCCCAAATTATAAAAATTATCATGCATGCATATATACATAACTAAATCAACATAAAACTTAAATGGATTACTCACAATGTGCAATGCAAGTGTAGGATGATCAAAACAAAAACCCTAAGTGGTTTCTTGTTCTAGGCCGCGACTGTAACACCCCCAAAATAAATAACAACGCAGCGGAATACCACATGGGGTGCTACTTCATAATACACAACGCTAGATACAAGAAAACGACCTCTAAATGTGTCGTTTGTAAAACAATCTCGTTGATTTTCGAATCAAATAAAGCTTGTCCCATAATTGCATCACCATGAAAAACTTGAATGTAAAGACTCCAGTCAACATAAAGTTGGTGAGTTCATAGGTTTGATTTAGTATAAATATTGCAACAAAGATTTGCAAAATATGTAAGACCATTTAAATCCTCAAATAGTCACCAAAACGTATGTAAATTAGACCTCCTTCGTTCAAAGTATGTATTGCTATTTTATTCAAGGCACAGTAAATATCCAAGTGTGTATAAAACCATGATTTCGATTACTCTAAGTTCATGAAACCGATGCACTAATATAACAGTAAAATTTCATATGTATTTATTAAGGGTCGTATAGCCCCATCCGATCGTAATCCGACATGTCATAACGTTCGTTTGCCTAGTGATAGCTAATCACCCAAACGGGGATTGTCAATCCCGAATAGATCTATTTTATATCATTCGCGTGGACAACACGCTATAACGTTCATTACCGGCGATAGCTAATCACCCGAACGGGGATCCACACCCGAATAGATCTATTTCATAACATTCGCGCTCACCCTCCAAGTGATTTACAGTTCATGACGCTGTGACGTAGACTTATATATACCCATCACAGGTGTCCCCTCCAAGAACACCCGGGCAGTGATTTAAAGAATATATACTCCCGTTACCGGTGTCCCCTCCAAGAACACCCGGGCAGTAATTTTGTTGTTATCAGTTCAATCAGCCTAAGCTAATCCGTAATCATTTCAAATGTAAAGTATGTATTTGTGACCAAAAATGAAGTCAAATAATGTATCCCATAGCGAGCTATGCAAATAAGTATGTAAACCAATTTGTAATCAACCATGTAAATGCATTTGCAAACAAGCATGTTCTCACCCCAAATATATGTAAAACGAGTAAAAACAGGGGAGCTATAAACTCACCTTGATCAAAGACCACGATCAAATAATCCAAATAAATCACAACCGAATCTGCAACGATCTCGGCCACGACCCTATAATTATGTCGCTCTATTATAATACACGTATTAAATACGATCAACGATGCGTACATCGTAACGACGAAATCATACATATTTTAATATGTATACATACATATATACATGTGATGAGAAATCCACTTGCGCGTCTTTAAACCTTAACCCTTAGTATATTATATGAATATATACTATTTTCCGTCCAATCATAGCTTATGTCGAATATTTACCGAAAGTTACTATTTTTAGACTCTTCGTTTTTAGGACCGAACAATGGTCTTAAATATAATTAATTGAAATAATAGATCAACCGACCTTTAGTTTTGACCCGCTATGTCTTAATTTTAAAACTGACAATCCTCGCGGCAAAGTAAAACGTCATTACGAACAACTTTCGTGTTTCGCCGGAAGGCTGAAACGGACTCGAAAGTGCTCAAATCTTTTAATTAATAGATCTGTCAGATTTAATATATTAAAAATAACTTATTTTCTATTAAAGTGTATATTCCGATTTTACTCCAGTTTCTTCGTTATTGGGAGATAAATGTCCCGTTTTATATCAAAACGTCCGTCAAAATATAATTTGTTATATTTTGTAAACCAAGTCTGACTTTTCAAAGTCTCAAATCCCGAATCTCATGTTTCGTTTTCTGCTCATAATGTACCGTTACAAAAACGCGCCAAGGTCCGTTTTTAACTCAAAACTTATCTAAAATGTGTCTCGTATGGCTTATAGATTAATATCAATTCCCGTTTTAATATTAATACATATTATACTTAGACGCCGCAAGTTTAATTAGATTTTCATCACATATAACCAATTGATAATATATGAAACAATTAATATATTTATGGTGCAAAACAAAACGCACCCTTTTTGTGTCTGATTATCAAACAAAACAAACCCCCGGCTGTTTGACAGCCAAACGCACCCTGATCCGTTTTAAATAACCAAATGCACCCTATGTGGGACTTATGCTACAACCCAACGCAACCCTATTTGTGAAAACAACAACCCAAAACGCAGCCCCTTGCTGCTGACCCATTCCAAACGCACCCTTTGGCTGATTTACACAGCCAAACGCACCCTTATGTGGTGTTAACCACAGAAACAAACACCCATATGATGTTTGTGAGCAAATACCAAACCATCCTATTGGGTTGGGTCATGCCCACCCCAAACACCACCTATTGGGTGCTAACAGCCAAACCAAACGCACCCGTGGTGCCTTTAACAAAACCAAACGCACCTCTATGGTGGTGGTTTGACCCGACACCCCACGCACCCTTGTGGGTCGTGGTGGCTGCCGAAACAAACCCACCCTTTGTGGCGGTTATAACCCAACAGGAACGCCCCCTTTTTGCGGCTTTCCTACCACCGAACAAACAAACACATCCTTTTTGTTGTTAAACCCACAACCAAACCGCCCCCTAATCTGGTGACAGAAAACCAAAACGCGCCCCTTTGGCTGTTACACCCTCCACCAAACGCCCTTGTGGCTGTTTTTATTATAAAACCAACGCACCCCTGTTGGTGACTAACGGAACCAAACGCACCCTATGGTCGCTTACACAGCCAAACCAAAACCCCCTTCCCGGCTGTCCCACAGCCAACCCGACATCCCCCGGCTGTTAATGACAGCCGAACCAACAAACACACCCCCCTCCCGGCTGTGTTCGCAGCCAACCAAACCCACCCCTCGTGTTGATATAAAAACCAAACGCATCCTTGCGTGTGAAACCCGAACCCGACGCACCATTTATGGTGCCATGGACAAAACCCACGCACCCTTGGCTTGTTTAAATAAACCACACGCACCAAAATCGGTGGCTGGCCCAAACTCGACCGCACCCTTTTCGGTGACAGAAAAACCAAACGGACCCCGGTGTGGTTTTTATAACCGAAACCAGACGCACCCTACCTGTGGTGGTTCACCACCGAAACAACACCCTTTTCGGGTTGCTTATAAAACCGAACGAACCCTGCTGTTAAACCCGCAACCAAACGGACCCTAGTGGTGTTAACCACATAACGAACACACCCTTTTTGGTGTGGTGATGATGACGATGTGATGAGGGTGACGGGGATGGGGTGGTGGAGGCGCGAGTGCGGGCGAGTGAGTATGGAGATCGAATAGATCGGTTGAGGAGAAACCTTTTTGGTCTCGGCCGAAAAACTCACCGGAAAACTTTTCCGGTGACCGGAGGTGGTGGCGGCGGTGGTGGTTCCGGTGGCCGGATATTTTGGAGGGGAGAGTGTTTTTTTTTTATAAGTGTGTGTGTATAAGAGATGGAAAATGAATATGAAATTTTTAATATAAAGTTTTATATTTATATAAAACTTTAATATCAAAATGTATTATGTTTAATAGTTGAGGGTTTGTTTTGTAAATATTTTACAGGGACCAAAAGTGAAAGTTTTGGGAAACTTTTATAATATATTGGTTCGGGACTCATTTGAGCGGCTTAACGAATGATTCAACGCACGAAACTTGCGCCATTGTTTTTCAAATCATTTTTCCGATAAAAATGAGTATTCGCTTGATAATATTTCATAAATATTTTATAACATTTAATAAAATATTTGTTATTCATTTTGTGAACCGGTTTCGCCTCGTCCGAAATAAAAATGGATTTAAGCTCGAGTATTCGCGTTATCAACAACGCTTTTAATTAAAATGATGACTAATTTATTTAATATTTTTATTAAATAAATACTGATAATTAAAAACAAATTTAATTGTTTTTGTGTGTCCGCGTTGTATATTGTTCGAATAATGTTTGCGGTGCTGTTTTAGCCCTTTTCGGCTCGTTTCCAGGTCTCGGGCAAAACTGAAAAGTTGTCAGGAATGTCGTTTCACATCGAATTGCTTTAGGGTCCGAGCCGTGAAAACGTGATTTAGATGGTTGTTCTTGTAAGTCAAGCCAGACCTAAAAGTCAAAGAGGTAAAATAGTTATCTTAAAAATTCGAAAATTCTCGGATGTCACAAAGATAACTTATCCTATCAACGAGAAAATAAACTTTTCTCGTATTGAGTTGTTCTTATAAGACATTCAAAGTTTTGAGCTCAAGTAAAGGATAGTGTACGATTCAATGCGCTTACCCTTAGAGTTAGAAGAGAAGTCTTCTAACATTTGGTTTTTCAAAAAGTTGAATACAATTTTTTTAGAATTTCTCAATGACAATTCATAAACTTTCAAAATTATGTGTTCAACACTCCTTCCCTCATAAAGATTTCCAAGATAATTCTTCAACAATTGGTGTCATTTTTAAATGAATCAATATTTGAGGGGGAGTTTTCAAAAAACAAAGTTTTAATGAGTTGGATACATCAACACGACCATTCTTATGTATTCAAAACACTAACAAACGTATCTTAACAACAACAGAGTGATAAACATGACACAAAGAAGTATATATCCTTTGTTTTGTTAAGTTTGGTTTCTTAGAAAGAAATTTTTTTTGTTTTGTTCAGTTCAGTCTCTTTGAGAACATTCCAATTTTCAATTTTATATCCAAGATGACTGAGTGTTCAACCTCAATTTTATATCCAATTTATAACACCCCATGTTTTAGGGTCATTGACATCGTCAATAAATTCACTATGTATTTTTAGTATTGTACGCATTTGCTTTTAATCGTAATCATTATGTTAAATCGCGTAAGCTAAAAACGATTATTCAATGTAAACGGGCATCAAACGACTAAACGTTTACGTCAAGCAAGTATTAACTAATTATTTTGAGAATAATTATGGGCTTCGTTCATTTTATTTTTATCGGTTACGTAAAACGTTTACGTTTCACGATAAGTTAAGTTTAGGCATACCCAGAACCACAAAAATAAATATAAGCTTCAACGAATACCCACAATTGTACCCAATACCCAAAGTTTTTATTAAATTTTGCCCAAGTTAATATTGTTAGTCATATGGAACATAAAAATAATCAAGTTAGGAACTATACATTTCAA
>BQNB010118549.1:5762-20971 GCA_026074375.1 Tanacetum coccineum | reverse complement strand
CTAGCTTATTTAGGTTTAATATAGCTTATTAGGTTAGTGTAAGTTAATTTTAGCTTATTTCCTTATGTTTAGAACTTATTTTTAGCTTATTTGCATATTAGCTTTAAAATTTTAAGTTTTTAAGCCTTTTAGTACTTCTGTCGTTTATAGCTTATTCCAGCTTAATGTCCTTGCTTATTTTTGTTTGTTTTTGCTTATTAGGTTTAGTATTGAGCTTGTCTTAGCTTATTTGCCCTTGTGCTTTGCTTATTAGTTTAGAAATTGCCAAAACAGTTTAGCAATTTTGGTCCTAAGGGTAAAAAGCCTTATGTCATCTTAAGTGCTTATTCTAGTGCTTATTTGTGGTTTATAAAAATAGTTGTTTTGCAAAAGTTGCTTATTTTTAAGTGTTCTAAAAAGTTGTAAAAAATAGCAAAAACAAAAACACTTGGGATAGTGGGAAGCCCCGGGTGAGCAAGGCTCGAACCCGAGACCTCTACCACCATCAACCAAGCATTTTAACCCAACACTCTCAACCATTGTGCTACAATAGCTCATCCGTTAGAGTTTTCCCTTAGTTAATATTTATACACATTTTGAGCTTTTTTGTTTAATAAGCTGTTTTGGCTTATTTCACAGCTTATTTGATAAGCTGTTTTCACGAGCTTATTTTTCCTAGATTCTACATAGTTTAAGCAATTTTTCAGAATTTTTTTAGATTTTTTATAAAACGTTTAGTATTTTTTTATATTTTATTTTCCTTTAAATCATTTTTTAATTCATAAAAAAGTCAAAAAAATATAATTATTTTTTAGAAAATTTTCTTTTAACATTTAGAA
The DNA here is from genome assembly GCA_026074375.1 of Tanacetum coccineum. Taxonomy (NCBI): domain Eukaryota; kingdom Viridiplantae; phylum Streptophyta; class Magnoliopsida; order Asterales; family Asteraceae; genus Tanacetum; species Tanacetum coccineum. The sequence continues at coordinate 20,153 of BQNB010118549.1, read as the reverse complement.
ACTAAGAAAATTAGATTTGTTTTCGTAGGGTTAAAATTGCAAAATTTCGTTTTTTAAAGAACGGGATTAAATCCCGTTCATATTTTTAGTGATTTTTAGCTTAAAACTATCTCGTTTTTGGTCTAGTTTTCTTTGTCCTAGCTTTTTAGTTAATTTAGACTTATAAAAACCAAAAATATCATTTTAGGACTTAATTTTGTTAATTTAGAGTTTTTTAGGTCCCATTTTGGATTCCTGATTTGCGTTTTTAGTTAAAATTTACTTTCCCGTATTGATTTCTCGTAGTTAGGTTTAATTGTTCCTTTATTTACACACTATAAGGATTTTAGAAAACAAATCATATTCGAAACAATTCAAGTCATTGTCCAAATAACAAACAAGGTCTCAACTTTATAAATCTTTGGGAAAACGACCCGGTAATCACTTATCGGTTTCTTACGTGTGATATTTTTGTGTAGAAATTGCTACTAATCTTTGTCCTCAAGGATTTTTAATAAAGTTCTTTATACTTTGATATTATTACGTATTAAATTGAACGATCAACCTTTCTCCTTTCTGTGGTAGATTTTAGCTTGGCTTCCAAATGTTTGACCTTCTTCACCAACTTTGTAAGAGCCTTACCATAAATCTTCTTAGTCTGTTTGAGATCATCCTCCAAGCTGGTGACTTTGTCAGATAATTTGGTACATAATTCCGTCAATTCCAAAAGTTACATACTACCATCCCCACTTCGAGATGTGTTACCTTCTCCGAGTGGTGGTTCATTGGGCATGGGACATGGTGTCTGAGTTAGATGTGATGTGGTGAAGGAATCAATGATAGGTTCAGTTATAGGTACTTAAAAAGGTTGTTCTTGTGATGACATTGGTTGAGATGTTGTGGGTTGAAAGGTAGATGGAGAAGCAATGGGTGTGTGTTGGGACTCAACAGTGAGTGTTGGTCCTTCACTCTGACTAGGTTGGTCATGAATCAGCATAGTATCAAATAGAGGAATGTGTACCCTTGAAAAACCTTTTTTCATGTTGCTAAAAAGTTTTTGTGTTAAAGAAGGAGCAACATATGTTTTGTTATGTTGATTAAGAAGCCTTTTTTTATTCAAAATGATTTGTATATATCGTGGATACATCAAAAATTTTGTTTTACTATCTACATTTTTCACCATACCATCAAAAATTAGTTTTGAAAACTTAAAAATCCTGTTTGTAGCTAGACAAATGATTGCAGTTGCAATATTACTAGAAAATTGTTCCCATGAAGTTTTCTTAGGACTTAGACAATGTAATATGGTATGGATAAAAAATCTCCATTGGGGTGAAAATTTACCTTTTTAAAAAGTAAGTTTGTCATCATTTGAAACATACCCCATTAGAGTGAGCTGATCAAAGATTTTAGTATTAGGCAAAGAACTAATACCATCTGCATCTGCTAATTAGAGATGTCTCCTAACAGATACTTCAGTAATAGCAATTGTTTGCCCATCAAATGTGACAGATAGCTGTTGTTCTCCATCATTGACTATATCCACAGTAACAGTCTGCCAAAACTATTTAATTAGAGAAACAAAGATAGTAGGATTCACAGTTAAAGCATACCTGATATGGCTACCAGCAAGAAAGTCTACTATCTAATAGAATTCCTCACTTCCAGTTGGCTTTTGAAGAAAAGCCACCATGTTATGCTTGTCATAGAAGTCCATATTAGCCATGTGTATATAAGTTATGAACAAAATACTGATGTGAGTGATGGGTTAAGATCGATTTAGAATGAATTAGTGTTTGGTAAAAGCAATTGAGATTTTATAGAGAGTATATAAGGTTTTGAAAGTGGATAAGCAAATAAATTGTATCTTTAGCTTTAAAAGAAATCGTGTAAATAAGGTAAAGATTACAATTATCAAAATTAAGAACCTTATATACTCAGTCAGTTGCGTAAAAACCTCAACGGTAATATTTAAAGAGTTGAAAATCTGTTATTGACCAAACAGTGTAAACGGTAACCCAACAGTACTAATACTAGCCTAGCAGTATTAACTTTTGTCTAGCAGTACTAATATTTTTGCCCATCAGTATTAAGAATTTGCCTAGCAGTATTAACTTTTTCTCCAATAATCATGCAACAACATGCCTCTATTCATCACAAACACACTAGAAACAACTAGATAGACATGTGAGAATTCATGAGGATCCATATTTATGCATAACCCATGAATAGAAGTCAAAAACTGTTAACCAAACCAAAATACTACATTTGACCCATTTCTTCCCAAATTTAACCTCAAGTCATCCCACCATCTTAGTTGAAAGTATAGTTTTTGGTAAACTATCAGCCATTAACGGATTTGATTATTCTTTACCAGTTATCGTTTGCCCTGGAATAGCTAATTCTTTCTTGTCTATTAGACATGGTGAATTGATGACCATTTGTTGTGTGGTGTACAACTAACACTGAAAGGACATTTATGCTATCATCAATATCCTCCCCTTAACTCCAACCATACAGCATTTTCACCAAATCAGCATATACATTATTAATCAAAAAACCTTTAAGCTCTAAACCTGCAAAATGTTAAACACAAAGAAACACAATCTAAAACATCTTGCATATTGCTCATAAGAGAATTAGTTTCTCTTGGGGACCCAAGCCATTACTGACTTGAGTTTGCCTGTATGATCTACTGTTTTTGGAGACATGATCTAGTACCTTAATTTTAGGTCTTCAAACCCAGCATGCTGAGGACTTAACAACAATAATCCCTTGTTCCCCAACAGCACTTGTCACTCTGTTTCCCTTAGCAGTATTAACAGAATTTACCTTAGCTGTATTAACTTTGTCATTCAAATTTCTGTTTTTAAGTGTTGTTTGTTGGTAAAAAGGTCTCCTAGATAGTGAATGTGACTTTTAAAAAGCATTTGGTCTAGTGTTTGCAACATTCACAAAGGATTTAGGTGCAGCAGTATTAATAGGCCTGGCAGCACTAACTAGTACTATGCCAGACTTAGTTAAAACTGCTGTTGGAACAAAATTCCTTCTAGAATTAGAGAAATTTTGATGATTAACCCTTATAGTATTATTCCAAACTAGTCTAACTTCCCTTTGACCAGTTCCCTTTTTCACATTGTTCAACACAGGTTTTTGTACCATCTTTTTATCATGAAAATCACAGTCTTTAATTAGATGGTTAAAACTCCCACACACAAAACAAGCTTTCTTTGTAAACTGAAACCCAACTCCTAATTTCTGAGTTTTCTTTTCATTCCAGTTTGTTCTGTTATACCTAGGATTTTCACTAACTTTCCTAGGTTGATTAGCTTGCTTAGGTTTTTGTTGAACATTATCAGATTTTAATATCCTTACTTCAGACTCATCCTCATCACAATCAGACACCCAATCTTCAATTATTGGGGCATCAGTAGTTTTCTTAATCTCATTTGAGGAATTTTCACAGACACCCTTATTTGCCTTAAATCCATAGCCTTCAAATTCAGGCTGTTGAAACTCCTTAAGACCAGAGTTGGATAAATCAATAGTTGGGGGTGCAAATAAGCCTGTAGGTGGAGGTGGAACAACATTATACCCCACACCTTTTCTATTGTTATCAGAAATTTGACTCCCTATCAATTTATCTAGGCTCTTAGAGGCATTTTCAAAATTGTCAATTTTAATCTGATTGCTCTCTTTTTCTTTCTTAAGTTTTTCTATCTGAATATTAAGAGCATTGATTTCTGAGTCTTTAAATGAGGCATCTCTTTTTAAAACAGCAATTTAGTCGCATAGCATAACCTTATTCTTTTTGTAGAAGACAAGTTGTTCTTCTACAAAAGCTAGACCTCTTTTATAGGTAGCTAAATTAAACTCAGATTTATTAAATTCTACTCTTAATTTATCAAGCTAAGTTTTAAGAGTTTCAAAGGATTTAAGACCAGTGTTAGAACAAGTATTATGTACCTCTGAATCTGAGAAAGCCATAAGAACTAAGTAGGTAGGGACTTCCTCATCTGCCATGTAGCTCCAATCAAAACCTGCTCCATCAATAGCCACCATTGCTTTGGAGAAATGTTTCTGCCAAAATTCAGTCCTTCTGGTGAGGTGTTCTTGTTTTTCTAGCCCCTGCTTTCTTGGTTCCTTGGACCTCTGCATTCCCTTGTAAAATGTCCCATCTTATAATAGTTAAAACATTCTACCTTGGATTTGTCATATCCTGCAGTATCACTTCCATTGATAGTGATCTTTTTCCTAGTTCTCTGGTAATACTTCTTGTCTCCTCATATCAGTAGAGCCATATTGCCCCACTTCAAATCCATTTTCTTCAAGATGATCTTCAATGGATTTGTTCTAGGTCTTCATGAACAAGTTGAGACCCATTTAGTTGATTGACCAGAAAAGCATAGACAGTGGCATCACTCAAGTTAGCAATACTATCAAGAGTACTATCAGTACTAACTGTAGAGCTAGCAGTACTAACTTGAAACATTAAACAAGTATTAAACTGCATTAGTACTGCTGGATTGAACATAAGGCCATATTCTTGGAAGCTGAATTTGAGCTTATGTAACAGTTCTTTTGACTTCTTGTTTAACAATCTTAAAATTGTTGTAGAGATCATCAAAGCTCATTGAGTCAAGATCTAGTTTGTTCCTCCAGACCACTACATGAGTGTTCCATTCAGAAGGCAGAATTCTCAAGAACTTTAAATTGAGATCTTCTTGAGAGATGTTTTCACCAAAGATGGCCAATTGGCTAACAATTTTCTGAAGCATGTTAAAGATAGAGTCAAGTGACTCTGTGCTTGTCTGCTTCAAAAGTGTCTTTTGTGTCTTCTTTGTGGCATCATTGCCACCAAATCTTGTTTGTATGGCTTCAAACAAAGTCTTGGCATCCTTGTATTGATTAAAAGTCAATTGATGTTCATTTAGAAGTGCCATTAGCAACATACTTCTGGATTTTACATCATTCTTCTTTTGGACCTTCTCTTCAGTAGTAACAGGACTTGGTATTGTTGAAGTAGAGGTACCATCTGCATTTGTTGTTGTTCGTGCTACAAGATTAAAGGAATTTCCATTTTCTATGATATCCCATAGAGCATAGTCTTGAATTTGGAAGTACTGCTCTGTAACACCACCAAAAATGCGTCGCAGCGGAAATGTGTCCGGGGGAGTTACTTCATAATACACAGCGCTAGATACAAGAGAACGACCTCTAAAGTTATCTTTGAAAGTAATCTATTTAAATTTCTTTAGAAATTTATATTTGATGTTCTGTCCCATAATTGCATCACAATGAAAAGCTTGAAATTAACACAATGAGATTTGATCACTTGTATGTATGTAGAAATCCATGAATGAAATCTTGTCAGTTTAGACTCCAATGCACATCAAATAATCCAAGCATCTAATTCACCTGAGAAAAACATGCTTAAAAAGTGTCAACATTAAAGTTGGTGAGTTCATAGATTTGTTTAAGTATAAATGCTGAACCAAAGTTCTGTCAAGTGTGTATGCCCATTTAAAATCCTTAAATGTCCTTCCAAAATGTATGTATGATTTTTAGAAATCAAATAGTGGTAAGTATGCTATGGGACCATTTCAATCCCCAAATAGTCACAAAAATGTACGTATGATCGTTGTATCGCAATTGTTCAAAGCATGTATGATATTTATATATATATATATATCACCAAAAATTTTCAAGTATGTATTGTCACTTTATTCAAGGTACAGTAAATATCCATGTGAGTATAAAACAATGATTTAAATTACTTACAGTTATTTAAACTGCGACGTAGTTTAGGACTTGTATTGTATGCCCTCTTATTAAATGGCTCAGGAAGAGTGTACATCGTAGGTGTTCCCTCCAAGAACACCCGGGCATTAATGAACATAATATGTACCACTCATAGGTGTACACCTGCAAAACACCCGTGCATTATGAAAAATATATGTACACATCATAGGTGTCTCCCAAGGGGAACACCCAGGCATTTTGAAAAATATCCTTGTGTATGTAAATTGTTGGCCTCTGAAAACTATAACAATCGTAATTATTCCGACATGTTAGAACGTTCATTTGCCCAGTGATAGCTAATCACCCGAAGGTGATTGTCAATCCCGATAGATCTATTTCATAAACATTCACGCTCACCCTCCAAGTGATTTACAGTTCATGCAACCTAAGCTAATCCATACTCATTCGAGTAGAAGTATAGTTGTTGCATCCATGAGTAAAGAAAAAACACTGTTGTATCTCACCGTGAGATATACATATGAGTGTATAACCAAGTTATAGAGAGTGTTCACGCCCAAAAATTTGACCATGTATTGTATCTCATCGCACGAGCTTATAAATAAGTATGTAAACCATTTTGTAATTAAATACCATGTAATGATTTGTAAACAAGCATGTTCTACCCAATCATATATTGTAAACAAGTAATAACAGGGGAGCTTAAACTCACATTGATTTGCTGTAGAACGGATTGGAAGAACTTCCATACTATTAAGCACACCAACGGAAAAACCAAGAACGGCTCGATAAGTAGTTGCAAGCTTAATCTTAACGGCTAAGTCCCACTAGCCTAGGATAATGTATTTGGGTTTCCCGATGAATGGTTACGTCAACGCGACATGTTGATAAAAGATTTAGATTTAAAGTTGTAATTACTTAGTGGATGGTTAAATAAAATAAATTGATAAGTAACGCAGAGTATGTAATATATTCCGTATATATTACATATGAAATATAAACCATTATATAACCCATACCGTGAATTATATAACAATGACACTATCCTAATAGATTAATCTGATGGTATATATTACTTTGCTTGCAGTAGATAAGAAACGTTGAGAAAAAATTACTGAAGCAAAAAATTGACCCGTTTCAGAATCACCAATTAAATTAATAAACTGTCCTTGTATAAAAGTAAACGTACGTTTTAAAGTTTCATAGTATATAAACGATGTTTCTAAAACTTTTACAAAGTTATGATTTTTATCTTTTAATCGGAAATTTATAAAATAATATTTTATAAATGTGTATTTCGTTACGCGTTTTAACTAGACTAGTTGTCTCGTTAGTAAAAATGTAGCTTTCGTTTATTTACCGGTTGATTGTATCATTACAATTTAATATTCTTAAAACTATATAACTTCACCCCGTTATCGAGTTGATAAAATAATAAAAATTATAGTGAGTATTTACTAAGTATAGAAATTTATAGCTTTTTCGGCATGACCTATCCGTTTGTAATACGTTTTCCATATTTATAAAATCTAACGTTTTTCCCTTAATTATATATCTTACAAATATTCGCGGGTTTCAATGTATATATATATATATATATATATATATATATATATATATATATATATATATATATATATATATATATATATAAACGAGGCCGAAATAGGAAACAAAACAATAAGTATTATTTAACCATTTAACCACCACTTAATCCGATTTTGCATTTATAAAATCTTATGTTATATTTAATTTCTGATTTATATAAACCAAACACGGCCGAAAGCTGTTAAACAGCGAACCAAACGCACCCTTAAGGGCTGCTGTTAACCCAAACGTACCCTTATGGCGTTTCCCTTAACCCAAACACACCCTTAGTGAAACTGTCCAAACCAAGCACACCCCTTGGTGTATAATCAGCCAACCAAACGCACCCTTTGCGGTGTCTGCCAAACCAAACGCACCCCCATGGCTGTTAAACAACCATCCAAACACACCCGCTGTTGTTATAACCTAAACCAAACACACCCTTTCGCTTTGTCATTAAACCAAACGCACCCTTGTGCGAGTATGAGAACCAGACGCACCCTGGTCGGTGCAAATACCAAACCGAACGCACCCTGGTCGGTGCAAATACCAAACCAACGAACCCTAGGGTGGTATTAGAAAAACAATACGCCACACCTTAATGGTGCCTACTGTCAAACCACGCACCCTATTTTGTGTCCCCAGCCAACCATACGCACCATTTTCGGGTTCTAATCTCACCAAAAAAGCACCCTTTGGTGCTAAGAATATCAAACGCCACCCTTTGATGGATGCAGATAAACACCAAAAGGCTCCCTGTTGGGTCGGCGAATCAAAATACCAGCGCACCCTATTTGGATGTATACTGCCAAAACCAACGCACCCCTTCGGTGTTTGTTACCACAACCGCAGCACCCACATGGGTTTGAGACCCAAACCCGACGCACCCTTGCTGTTGCAAAACCCAACCCGAACACACCCTTGGTGCGGTAATGAAAACCAAAAGCACCCACGTACGTTTATACAGCCAACCCGACGCACCCATATGTGTGGTCGTACGGTGGTGGTGGCGTGGTATAGGTGATGGTGACGACGACGTGATGATGATGTGGTGGTGCGTGGGTGTTTTATGATGATGATGATGGCGGATGAATGGGTCATGGTGGCTGTTGGTGTCGGCGGTGTTGTTGGCAGCGGCGGTGGAGGCGCGTGGCAGCGAGTGGTGGTGGGGATTTGGTAGATCAGGTGGTGGGAGCATTTTTGGTTTCGGTCGGAAAAGTCCGCCGAAAAAGTTTTCCGACTGGTGGGCGGGTGGTGGTTTTGGGCCTGGAATCGGTGTGCGGTGGTGAGGCGGTGGCCGGAAAACATGGGTGAGGGAGAGAGTATTGTTTGAGTGTGTCTGTGTATTGAGATGGAAAATGAAAATATTTATTTATAACTTTATATATATAAAAAAAACTTATAAATAAATGTGACAAGTTAAAATAGTTTAGGGTAAATTGTGTAACTTTTTAAATTTAGTTTTGTATATAATATCGGTTCAGGACTCGTTTTTGGAGCGATTAACGAATGAGTTCAACGTTCGAATCTTGCGTCATTATTTTTAAATCATTTTTATTGTTAAAAAAAGTATTACTTGTTTGATATTAATAAATATTTTATAACATTTAATAAAATATCTGTCATTTATTTTGTGAACCGGTTACGCCTTGTCCGAAATAAAAATGGTTTTCAACTCGAATGCTCGTGTTATTAATAAACGCTTTTGGATAAAAAAGACAATTGAATTTTACTTAATATTTTTATTAAATAACTAGTGATAATTAAAAATAGATTTAATTTTTTTTTGTCGGTACGTGCTGTGTGCAGTTTTCAAAACTTTGCGAGGCTGTTTTAGCCCTCTTCTGCTTGTTTTCAAGTCTCGGGTAAAAACTTAAAAGTTATGGCATGTCTGAAATATCGTTATTACCAAAAATTGCTTTACGGGTCCGTAGTGGTGAAAACCGTGATTTAGGGTTCGTTTTTGATTACGTAAGCGTAATAAAATAACCATATATCTTTTGCGTTTTCAAGTCGAGTAAGTTAAAAATAACTTTGCACATAAGAGATGTAATAATAAATATGATTTATTATTTAAAATATGTTCCGAAAATTTTACCGGTTACGTGGTAATTGATTTTATGAGACAATAAAAGACCAAAAGTCAAAAATGTGCAAGTCAGGACCCAAAAAGTTTCAAAGGCAAATAGTTATTTAAAATCTCGAAAATTGCCAGTTGTTAATTACTCTACTCTGGACTCCACATCTCATAGTCACCCTGTTTTAGAAGGGGTAACTTTGCCACAACATTGTTTTGGACTGTTTCTAGATCCATCTGTTTGTATGAATAAAGAGTTATTCTTAATCAAGGTTTCAGAACACAAGCTCTGATACTACTTGTTGATCCCGTTTAGATCGTGACTAGCTTGTTTAAGGCTTTAGTTATCTTAGATAGATCTAAAACAATTATGATAGAAACCTTATAGAATATATAAAGATTATGTGGAATCTAAATCTTATACACTAGAAGAACAATTAAACAATGTAACAATAGCAACACAAGATCTTTCTCTAAACTCACAATATATTGAATGATTCATAAAATAACTATATGGTTTTGCCTAAATACAGCTTATGATTTCTATATTGGATTTTCATATTTCTAACTATGTCGTAGGGTTCTTTTATACACCAATGGAAAATCACAAAATAGGCTACTTACAAAACTGCGTTAAGTGATCATTGCATATCTATTCCTAATTTATCTCATGCATATCACAGAAGTCGTTACTAACATTCTTATACGTAACGTACTAATAACATAACTAAGCAGTAATAATGATACTTCATTTTGTACTACTGGCAAATACTTTAAATATAATAACGGTTCTAACTATTACAACTAGCAGTACTAATGACTTAGTTTATTTTCTTTAATCTTCAGTAGCAGCACAAATCTTCAAATAGCTAGTACCTAAGTCCATTAGCAGCTATGTCTTGTTGGAATCTCTTAGTTCCTAACTTAAATCTCTTTCAGGGAACTATGGATCTTCAAACCTGCAGGTTTTGTTGACGAACATAAACTTCTCTTCCATCTTTCCTACAAAAATTGCTACTCTTACAATTCATCTGGTAAAACAACAAAGTTCTTTATGAATGAGCTATAGGCTAGAACAGACTAATTGCAGGTGCAATACTAGCAACGGATTGAGAAACAAACCTTATTATAATCCATTCACTTCTTCTTTTGTGTATCTTGTGCAACCAGCCTTGCTTTGTTCTTATCAACAATACCTTCTCATCTTCTCTTGTCCTGTAGACCCATTTTGTCCCAATAGCCCTCTTGCCATATGGTAAATCAACCAAAGTCTAAACCTTTTGCAATTTAAACTGTAGAAGTTCATCTGGCATTGCTTCTATCCAGCTTGGATCTGTCAAAGCTTGAATCACCTTCTTGGGTTCTACTTGTGATAGAAAACAAGAAAATAGACAATTTTGAAAGTCTTTGTGGTTTGTTCTCCTCTGTTGCACTAAGCTAAACAAACCATGGTCAGTTACTCTCTTTGTCATCCTTCTGGTTTGAGGTGTTGAATGTATATCTCCAATGATTTGTTCAACTGGATGATCCTTGTGAATTCTGATAGTTTAGAATAGGACTTGACAGGAATATGTGTATTCCATATTTAGTCATGTCGCCTCTGCACAACATACATCATATAAGAATTAGACTCATCTCTTCCATATTAGGGCATTTTGGGATCATCAGCACATCCCATTGGTCTATATTTCATTTAACCTGCATACTTCCTTTATGCCAGCAGCATTAACAGTTGGACTAACAATATTAATATTGTTAGTGCTGTTGATATTTGCATCCTTCTCTTAATTAACTCTTGGCTCCTCTGTACTTGGAACCTTACTATTTTTAGTCTCTGAATTTTCAGCATCCTTCTTTTCCTCCTCCCCTAAAGGTTTGAATCCAGCATCAGGGGAATCCTTTGAACTAGAAGAGAATTATAGATCTTGAGGCCATAATGGTAGCAGTATGTAATCTTTGCCAGGTATTTTCTCCACTCCTGCATCATCACATGCTTTTGTACCTGAATTACCATTGGATATGATCACTTTGCAAACAACTGGCTTTGGTTCATAGATTTTATATCAGTGTTTCAATTATCAAAAAAGCCATTCTATGGTTTCACTCCTGCAACATTAGGTTTGTTTTACAAGGAAAAGTAATAAAAAATGTGCATAAGGTCTTTCTACTATTCTGGTTCTACTGTTAAATACTCTTAAATGCCTTGATATTTAACAGAGTATCCAACAAAGAATCCCTCATCAGCCTTCCATCAAATTACTAGTATCTAAGTATTGGAATTGTACAAGACACACAATTGGTCTCTTAAAGCTTAACTTGGTTGATCGTTTCTACAATGAAACGTTCATATGGGGTCTTGTTTGTGAGGCTTATTTACTACATACCCTATTTTGTACCATAACACAACCGTATAATGCTTCAGCCAAAAGGAGTAGGTAACTTTGAAATAGCTAGCATAGTTCTAGCATAGTCTCATTAGTGTTCTATTTTTCCTTTCAGCTACTCAATTTGTTGTAGAGTCCTAGCAATACTAAATTCTCTTTAATCCTTTCATTCACGAACTTGATTCATTTCTTATTATTAAATTTAGTTCCTTTTCACATATTGATTATTTTGACTCTATGATTTATTTGATTTTCTATTCCTGTTATAAAAGCCTTAAGGATTCCACTGGTCTCATCCTTAGTTGCTAAAAGGATAAAACCAACTTAATCTACTAAGTCATCTGTGACAATAGGCAGTAACATCTTTTTCCATTATAACTCCTTACCAAAGTTTGGACCAAATAATCAATGTGCACATTTGTAAAGGTTGGCTGAATTGAGCTCAAGTTTTGGTCTTACATGAGCTTATATGTTGCTTTCCTTTTTGGGACAAGAACTCATGTATGATCATTTTCAAAATCTTTATAAGGTAAACCTTCTTATAAGATTTCCCCCACAAGTTTGTCATAGTTTTGAAAATTTATATTGGCCCAGCCTGCTTTGCCAAAGTTTAGACTCATATTATGTAGCCTTTGAAAAAGAGACAAGTTTTAGACCTCCTTGAGGAACATCATTCTTTAAATTCAAGAACATCTGTACATTGTTATCCTTTCTGGTAGGAACTTTAAGCAATAATACACTTTCTTCAGTTAGCTTAAAGTCTGGATGACAGAACAAACACTTCAGTATCAGTAAAAAGAACATCATTCTTCTTGTCACAAATTTGTAAGACACTGAAGAGGTTAAACTTTAGTTCCTTAATAAAGTACACATCTTCAAAATCTAATGTTCCTATCCTTATTTTACCTTTTCCAGTAATCTTACCTCCTTTCGAGTTTCCACCAAAGGCAACAATCTTACATCAATTTTTCATAATCTGAGAGGTGGGACTTGTTTTCAGTCATGTGCTAGAGAACCCACTGTAATGACTCTTTTTCCTTGCAATATTAGATGTGGGTATTGCCCTACACAAAAGTAGAAAATTAAGGCTCTTCATTGGGGTGGACCCAAAGCCATTACAGACTTAGATCTGCCTTGTGTATCAACATAGTCAAATCTTTTATGGACACTGATGCACCATTATTTATGGAGACATGGTCTAAGACTTTGTGTTTTGGTCTCCAAACCCAACATGTTGAGGCCTTAACAGCATTAGCCTCATACTACTGCTTTTATCCCAACAGTAGTAACATTTTCCCTAACACTTATTAACTTTTTCATTAAAATTACTTTTCTTATTTGTTGTATACTTGTTAAAGGGTCTTCTAACATGTGAATGTGCTCTATTAAATACATTTGTTTGATGGTTCTTGCACTATTCTATATTGTCTTGTGTATGGCAAGTATTAAATTTGTCTGGATGTATTAACTGATACTGCTGCTCTTGAAGAGCTTTGCCTAGCAATATTAAGTGTTTTAAAGCTAGATTTCATTAAGACTGCTTTTGGAACAAAATTTATTTTTGGATGAGGGTGAGTTATTCTTTTAGAATTTTAATGATTCACCCTTCTAGCATTGTTCCACATAGGTTTTTCTACCATTTTCTTTTCATAGTAATCACAATCTTGATCAAATGGTTTTAAAACTGCCACATACATAGAAAGCTTTATTTTGAACTCAAAATTACTTCCTAATTTTTGAGTCATCAAATTATTCCAGTTTCTCTTGTTACCTCTAAGACTTTGACTATTTTTCTTAGGATAATTAGCTTGCTTACTGTTCTCTACCTTCTTAACACACTCCCTAGGTGATTTCACATGCTTAGAAGATTGAACAAATTCTTAAAACCCAAATAAGGACTAACAATGTAATTAACTAAAACTAAAGTTAACTAAAAAAAACTATTGAAAAAATAAAAAATAAAAACTAAAAATGAAAATGTGTGAGAAATAAAGGCTAATATTGAATAAGTTTTAAACCTAAGGACTAGAAGTAAATTAATTGAAAGAAAAAAGTTAAAATTAAAATTCTTTTAAAACCTAAGGGCTAATAGTAATATAATATATTAACTAAGGGCTAAGAGTTAAAATTTATGAAAACTAAGGGTTATGAATGAAAAATTCAAATTTTAAACAAATATAAAAAGTTGTCATGCACGTCATCTTCTTCTGTAGAATACTAGTAATCTTAAGATCAACCAAGAACAATAAGTGAGATGTGGGTTGGATTGTTAGAGAGAAAGATGATGGAAAATGGATGATGTATAAATGAATGTGTGTGAAACAAATGGAACAACCAACCCTCTCCAAGACTAGGAGAGGGTGTATTTATACTACATTGGCCGGCCATGGGCTGGAGTTGGGCCACCCATGTGCCTTGGGCCGGACTAGATTACTAATCTAATCCTTATACTAATCTACGAGCTAAGACTTGTTACAACTTTGGAAGTGACCGACACTTTTCGTGTTTCCAACAGGTTTCTTCCACAGACCTCCGTGCGAAGCTGGAGATGTATGAGGATCTCTTGAAACGGTTAGAGGAATATCAAGATAAACTTATGGAACC
>BQNB010118547.1:0-20971 GCA_026074375.1 Tanacetum coccineum | reverse complement strand
TACGCTATATGAGATGGCTCGTGATGCCACTGTTGAAAATCGTTATCTAAATAACCTAATATTACATTAATATTAAACGAGCTACGCGGCCAATATAGATCACATATAGCATATATAATTAACCATAAAAAACATAAACAAGTAAACATACCTTTAGCAACCAAGCTACTGACGAATCAAAGACACTTCGAGTACACGCACGTGTGCACTAACGTGCGAACCAAACTGTAACAACCCGAGTTTTAGGTCAACGTTTATCCCGAGCTATGATAATTATTTTTGCTACGTAATTAATTTTATAGTCATTTATGCTATATAAGGTTTGATGAAAATTTCCATTTATTAGGTAATTTTAAGCCGTGATTGAGTTTTTATTTGTTTTTAGCGTCTGAGAAAGTCAGAAAAATTTATATTGTTGCCCCGAGAGCGTGATTATATTATTTTTATATTTTACGATGTTTCCTTGAGTTTTTGTAAAAACTGTGTTTAAAGGTCGTGTTTTACGTGATTTAACGTTTTATTAAACGTTTTAAATGAAAAATTAGTGGGACGGATTTAAAATATTTACTAACGTGGTGTAACCTGAGTTTTTGGCCAATTTTATTAATAAAAGAAACGCTTTGTACTAGTTATGAAGGAGTAATAAGAAGGAAGGACTAGAATTTCCTAGATGTCAAAGTTGTTTTCTATAAATAACACAACACACACACTTATAAACTCTTTACAAAAATTTCACTCTCTTCCTCCTCATCTCTACTCCACGACCGGCCACCCAAACTCACACCCTTTTCCGGTTGATTTCCGACATGCATTAAAATCCGTTTACATATTATTGATCCTTGTATCGAGGCCTACAAATCTCACTATTAAAATCCTACATGCATTAAGTTTTGAAGAAGTTAGATCTTTGGTCAAGTTTTTGTGATTTTGATCTTAAGAGGGTGTTTAGTTAGCAAGAGGTTTAGTTGAAAAAGGTTTTGTTTGGCTTGTTTGGGGGTTTGCCTGATTTCAAAGAAGCAAGGGGGAACCATACTTGGTTTTTGTTATAGTATTGTGAGCTTCCTATTTGTGTTCTTATGTGATTAATTTGTTTATATTGCGTGTATTATGATTATTGCTATAAGATTCAAGTGCAGAAATTATTGAAAGCGTATTTGGTTATTGACCAAAGTTTGATGGTCTTGGTATGCTTAAATAGGATAGTTAAGCATGTTTTGATAGTCGGATTATGTCAAAAATGTCGTTTTAATGGGTTTAGTGTTGACCAAGTTTGACCTCCTCGTAGCGAGTCGAGAAATTTTCAAAAGTTATTTTGATAATGAAAAGTGATAGTGTTCGCCTTTAGCTACGTTTCGCTAGGCGGATCTTCACGTAACTCTTAATAATGAACGTTTTACGACCGAGTTAAGTTTGGTTATTTTTGGTGTAAAAGTCAACTACGAAGTTTGACTTTTGAAAGTCAAACTTGCGTAAACTTTTTAATATGGTTTGTAATGAGCAATGAGTTTGTAATATTAGTTAATTGATGACGAAATATGAAGTTCGGATTATATTATCCTTACTTTCAGCAACTTTCTAAAAATAGAAACTTTATGGAAAACGATGTAATATTGTTAGTGCGTCAAAGTGAAATGTTTTGCGTCGCACTTGGAGATTGTAGTATATGATTGTATATACGTAATAGTGATATATATATATAATTATTATATATTTGTTTAATATATATTTTATATATAATATAATGTGGGATCAGTGAGAAGTAAATTAAAATAAGAAGGTGGTGAGATGTGGACTTAAACCCCACATTTGAGATGCACCGGCTTGCATTAGATGCTTTTCTATTTATCTAATTTTGCATCATTTTGATGTTTCAAAAGTTACTTTGATGTGTAGATGGGTGCTAATTGAATTTCATGATTTTGGCAAATGTAGAGAAACAAAATACAACGAGAAATCATGAAAAATGGTCTAATATGGTATTATGCATCTAATTTAAAAGCTAAAAAAAAAACACCAGTATGATTGCATCTAAGTTTTATAGAGGTGAATCTAATTTAAGTCGGTGAATCTCGAGTATGATGGTTATAGTTACTTCTTATCCTTCTTATTTTAAGAAAACTTCTCATTTGATCCTAACTCTCTCTCTCTCTCTCTCTCTCTCTCTATATATATATATATATATATATATATATATATATATATATATATATATATATATATATATATATATATATATTTATATATATATTATATATATTTTATATAGGGATGGGTTCTAGGGAAAACATATTTTGCTAGAAAAACCTAGGAGAAAGTTAGCTTAGAAATCAAAAATTGAGAATGTTTTTATTTTGAGAAGATTGAAAAATCTACGTTTGAGCAAATTGATTCATATTTTTTGATTTGATTCACATATAAACATCATTTAATAGTGAATCAAATCTATAAATCACAAATTTGATTCACAAATAATTGTTAAAACCGAGTTATGATAATGGTTCATTAAATTTGTATAGATGATTCAGTATTGTACTTATATCGCAAAATCAAGAGATTTTTAACATTGATTCGAATTTTTTTTACACATTTTGGATTATAATCACATTAAAATGAGGTTTACGCTTGAAAAACTTGAATCAAAGTTAAAAATCTATCATTTTTGAAAACCTTCTCAATCTTCTTAAAATAAAAACCTTCTTAATCGATCAGGATTATATATATATATATATATATATACCAGTTGCAAAACCTGCCCGATGGGCGGGTATGACTTGTTATTATTGTTTTTATTTTTATTTTTGTTTAAATATTGTTAATAATTTTTTATTATATAAATATTTTTTAAACCATTTTGTTTATGTAATTGTTTTTTTGTAATAAAGTTTTGAAGAATGAAGGTGGCTGTATTGTTTATTTGTCCAGATTTTGCGTGAATTATTACATGTATCGCCTAAGATATTGAAACATTTTATTGCATCACATTAAATGATATTTAATTTTTTTATATATTACAAACAGACATGTTTTTCTGTCTGATGGTCGGGATAGCCTTGTTAGTATCTAAGAAATAAATTAAGTAACGGTTAATGACGCACTTATAACATCATAATTATTTATAGAGTGGATAAAGAAAAAAAGAAATAAATGGTAATCCGATAAGAGGAAATATAACTTAAATTATCCGTTATTACAAAGTATATGTTTTTAGTTCAAACGCAAAATAAAGCTTCTTTAAACACAACGTTGGTTGTTGAATATTATTTACCATTTTTATCACAACATAAAATCTTTAAACCCTTTATGTTCTTGACCCTTAAGACAATGACATATAGTTACACATGAGAGAAAACCGTCATTATGAACTAAAATTTAGAATACCATCGACTATTTCATCCATGTAAAAGAATATATAAGTGAAAGTAGGTTTAACCATTTAGAAACAAATGATTATGAATTTCAGGTACATAGCGGATCAATTATCAAAATTAAAGAAACATTAAACATGTGTTCTAAAGTTGTGATATTGGATATTCATTTTAATTAGCTATAATAAAATGATTTATGGAAGATTACTAATCTTATGTGCTTCTGCTACTTTGTAGTTTTAAACATAAGTTAATCAGAGCTAATCAACATTTAGATTAACAATGTTATTGCTTATATATTAACATAAACTTTTTTTTTGGAACGTTCAAGATCTCAAAAAGTTTCGTGTCTCTCCTAAAGCAGAATGATAGGGAAACAGATTTTGTTTAGGTGGGGTGTAACCTCTTAGAAATGGAACGGTAATGATAAAAATCATAAACTCTAATCATTTTCATCTGATACTCAACAATAGGAAGTCGAGTGTCAGTTTACATCACCAAAAAAAATTTAGAGGAAGTAGCATTTTTTTCCAAATATAAGCTCTTCTTTACTATCAGAAAAAACAACAACCAGGTCAACTATCGGCTTTTTTTGGTCAAACTATACATATATCTATTATTATTTGCATGACTTGTCTTATGTTAGACTCGTAAGGACTTGGGCTGAGCCCGGCATTCCTGACTCCCCCACAAACATAATAAGGTTCGGTAGTGTTTCAAGAACAATGAAAACAATATGGTACGTCCTTTTGAAAGTTACCTTTCACATGTTTTATATGCTATACCACTTAACAACTATATAGGGGAATTTCTTTAACTGATATAATCTCATAACTCCATAATTGTTAAAGTCAACACTATGAAACTGAAAACGTAAATCATACTAATCATAGAGTGGAAACATATGCATGACATTGACGTGAAAATATACATTGCCTGTAGGATAATTTTCACTTTTACACTCTTAGTATTATCATTTGATGGAGAAATCAATGTTTAATACTGGAGGATATGTAAAAAGATAAGTTTTTTGAAAGGATGCAAAAAGGTAAGATTGTCCGAAAAGAGAAGAGTAAAAATGCATATTGTTTCTCTCACTTTTGTTATTTTATCTTTTCTATTGGGTTTCACTGTGTCCTCATGTAGTTGTTTGTGTCACGCCTTATGAATATCCTTTCTAGTATATTTCTCCCAACATGATTACGTAGGTCATATGTTATTGTAGCATGATTGCTGAAATAGGATGACAAAAAAATAGGTTAAATTGGACACATAAACAAATGTCGTATTAGCTCTAAGACCTGATGTGTGCGGAGTTATCCAAACTTGCATCAGCAAGCAACCACTAATATCTTGACCCATTGGCCCCATCCACCACTCTTTAGTTTATTGAAGAATGTATTTAATTTTCGTCCTCCCATCTAGCCGTCATATTCGTCTCTACCATGTTATATGACAAGTCATTGGAATTTTTAATGTAACCATCTTTTCGAGTTCCGTATGTCTTTATCAGCTTAAAATTACTTGTTTATTAAAACCCCGACATCAATTCACCTGTTTTGAAGAATCAGTTTTCAGACTATTATGATTTTTAATTACCCATTTAGTTTATTGCTCCCACTCATCTTTAGATAAAATATACCACTGCAAAGTACCAAAGATATTGGAAACTAAAACATGAAATGAACTTACCTTTTATTATTAGTTAGGGATATCACTCAAACATAAGAGGCATCTGAAAAAACGCTGACTACATAATTAAATATGTGTTTGCAGTCTAACCTTTTGTTGAATGAACTAGTGCTCCGGACGGAAAGTTTCACTTGGATACCATGAGGACGTATTCTATAGTCTTCCCTTCAGCAAACACCTATGGCATGTTGAAAAATCCCTTCTTAATATAAATCTTTTCAACCTCCAAAAGTACATTATAACATATGCCATCCTGATTGCATGATTTATGCGAATGGAGTTTATTCATCAATTCAAGAGAACTTGTGTGTAGCGACTTCATGCAACTAATCAATTCAAATGCTAAATCACCAACATCTTAATATATAAAAATCATCTCACTGATACATTTATATTTGCTTTATACTTCAAAATCGCTCCAAAGTGCAAGTTAACTAAAATAGTCAAGTAACCTGCTTTGCGCGGGGGCCTATAAACTGGACATGATCATCTTATGCTGCACTCACATGAGTTTTAACTTCGGCTTTCAAAAGATTCATATTTTTTATGACATACCTGATCAAATCATTTGCTATTCTACTTAGTATGCAAAGGAAATATTAAAGAGTAAACTGATAAAGATAAACATACTTTGTGCGAGTTAAACTTTTAATCCTAACTCAATTCTATTTAGGAGAAAATTTGGCTACCCAAATAGCTATTTTTTTTATTTTTTCCTATTTTCCATAAGGCAAACATCTATGTTAAACAACTTTACGGACTTAATGGATTACAAAGCGCTGTTTACGCTTCCAAAAAGTTCTTTTTCTTCTCTTTTCCATACTCAAACCTGAAGGAAGATTGGTATTAGTGAAAATTCATCCCCATGCTGATGTTTGTAGGAAAACAACATTGCACAATGTGAATTACAATTACAAAATTGTCCATGGACCATTCTTTAGTGTGTTGTTTGTCTATTAAGAATTCTTAATGCATTGTTGGTCCTTAATTAAAGTAATTTAGTTCTATGAAGTCCTTATGTCTCATGCTAGGCTTTTGCAGTTCTTAGTTGCTAACATGATGAGTAACACACATGTCTATTATTACTGGTAATTCTACCAACCCCTTGGTTTGATGATCGATATAAAGAGGATTAACACGCCAAAGACATCATAATTGAAAAATAAAGGTTTTCCATCAGTAAGCTATGCCAAGAGTCAATTAACGTCTCCAGCTAACACTATAGGTTGATAAGAAGAGTATAACATTTTTTCCTTTTTATAATGAAGTAAGAATGCTGCAAAATTAGCAAAAGTATTTAGTACTGAAACCCAAAAAACAGACTAAAGTCAGATAACTGACAAGTGCTCACTATATTCGAGTAAGTCAAAATATGTATGACGATCCATAGCAATGCCCGCACGGAAATAGATACCGAATTACTTTACAAAAAAATGCGTAAAACTGATGGACATCAATATATAGGACAAAAACAGAAAATATAATCAAATAATCACATCATTTTTATTTTGTATTGCAAAATTACCTAAGACTACCTTGTAAACGAATACCAAGAACTCCATGTAGTAAAAATGAGATTCATGTTGGTGATGATATGTACATTTATTACGTAAATGTTCACTGAGCATTAATATGAGAATATATTTGCATAACATGTTACTTCACTATATTTATGTCGTTTATTGTTTGTTTTACCTAATCTAATATATATTGTAATTCTCGTTTTCTGGTGGATTGCTACTTTTGTTTTAAAACGCATAATGTATTGGTTGCTTGGGTAAACAATGGCAACTTAATCTGATTTTTATAAGAAAAGAGAAGTATTTTACAAACTTTTGTAAACCTTTTAATTTCTGGATGATATTTGAATGACACTTTCCTAATATTTTTTTGTAGATACTTTCACTATCTGCTACTTTGACATCCAACATCTTATCATATGGTGGTGATCGGTCTTATGGTGGTATGCGACCTTATGGTGGTGATAGGTCTTTTGGTGGTGAGCAACCTTTTGGTGGTGACCGACCTTATGTAGGTGACAGGCCTTTTGTAGGTGACCGTGTTAACTGGCATGGTACAATTATTCTAAAATACATTTTCTTTTAAAACATATGTTTTCAGATATTGGCTTTGGATATCAATTGTGAAAACTACGAAATTGGTCTTCCCGTTATTTGCTTGACCAATATATCGCCAATGTAAGTAGTGGGATCACTTTAGTATTCTCAAAAGAAATGGTACACATAAGATGAATAGTGATCTGCAACTAACTTTCAACCGTATTTCTTTTGAGAAATACCAAAGTGATGCCACTACTTACATTGGCAATAAATTGGTCAAGCAAAGGAAGAGCAGGACCCTCTCTGAAGTGGATCTTGTAAGAAACACCAGCCGTTTCGATAACGGGAGGACCAATTTCGTAGTTTTCACAATTGATATCCAAAGCCAATATTTGAAAACAATATGTTTTTAAAAGAAAATGTATTTTAGAATTATTGAACGGATGGCAATTTACATGACTTGATTTGTAACTGTAATATATGACTTAAATATTTCACAAAAAGTTATTTTTCTTACCTTTCCATCATCAGGGAGAGCTAAAGCAGTCGACGAAAGGGAATAACCTGTGTAAACACGGAATTTATATAATAATAAATTTTGCTATTATGTGCACGTCGCCACAATGGTGCAACAAACAATTTTTTCTAGATTATATTTTTGAAATATATGTATGCACACAGAAAAAGTATTAGAAGAAGTAGTAACTCACCGTAGCGCCTCCACTCTTCAACCGATAAGCTAGTTTCCTTGTGCATTAAACAATCAAATATTGTAATGAGATTTGGTTCTTTAATATTTATTTCTTCCCTGTGTCCCAACATACATGTGTTTATCCACCTTAATTATCTTGAACTATTGATATCCAATGGACTGTTTTTTATAGAAAATTAGTTTCGACAACATCTATGTTTTAACTAAAAGATATATAGTGATGTCAATTTATCAAGAATGGCAAAGCCCAACCAAGTAAGAATCTGTAAACAAATTCATAATAACATCTGCAAAATAGTTGCAATCCATTTTTAATCTAGTTAGTAACTTAAGTAACACCAGTCAAAAGAAAATAGGCAATTCCATCATAACCACACATACCAAGAGATGTAATTTCTCCGCCTCCGTTAACACCAACGACCATGATTACTGCCGGTTTCTTAAGAATACAAACATCATTATAATAACCATTAGCAAAACAGAGAATAAATATTTTCTTTAAATCTCTGACGCATCAAGGTTTCAAAGTTTGTTTATCCTGATCAAATAGTGGGGTTATTGGATGAAGCACAACCTTCTTGGAATATTAAAAAATCTCTAGGATCTGCACATTGGTCATAGAAAAAGGTAAAAAATAGTGGCTTTACTTCTTATGCAACTTCATAGTACAGATAATTAGTAGGAGCAAACAAAAACATAGAACTTATAAAGGAATTGCAGAGTGATGTGTTACTGATACATAATCTGTGAACTTTGAATCCAACAACTATGCCAAAGAACTATGCTCTAATAATGCCACAAGCTCAATTTACTATAAACTAATCAGACCAGAAAGTATATTATAAACTAATTAGTAATAACATTGAATTAAATGGACGTACATGCATAAACATAAATCATCTATAAAAGTTTATGTTTAGTATCAAAGTTCACATATAACATACCTTAATTCGTGGATGCATGCTTCTGGAAATTTGGAGGCTTTCCCGTATCTATATAAAATATCTACCAACAAAACAAACATACATATACATAAAATCAAAAAAATTACATAGTTTCATTAGAGTTTTAAGAAAAACATTTACCTCTAAACAAAGAAGATGACCAAACCTGCAAAAAAAAGAAACCAATATATGTATCCACAAAATAAAGAAAATAACATAGTTCATCATTATGGTTATCATTAGGGTTTTAAGAAAAAAAACGTACCTCATAAGATCATGTACTTCTCATTGTTAGAGGTTCGTTAGGGTTTTAATGATGAATAGATAATCATGAATGATGAATAAGATTATCTATAAACTATATTAGGAATAGAAAATATTATTATGTATTAGTAATTGTTCTGCATTTCTTTGCATGAGGTTATATATTTTAAGTTGCAAGATATAAACAAAAAAATCAGCTAGTCTAGTGGTTATGTGGTTTGTTAATACAACAAAAGAGTCAAGTTCAAATCTTGTGAATGACAATTTTTTTAAAATTTCGAATTTATTATTAAAAAAATGAATTATAAGAATTTATTATTAAAAAAATGAATTATAAATATTTATTATTAAAAAACAAATTTATACAAAAAAAAATGTGATGACATGGCAAGCATGATGACGTTGCATTATGACGTGAAATAAAATAGTCACAGTAGCAACACTATCAGCAACTAGTTGCCGGATGACATCCTGAGTCATGGCTGGTGCTGCAGATGTTGATGTTCTCTTGGGAGGCATTCTATCAACATATACAAGACAACACAGAATGAGAATCCATAAAATGATATAGTCATATCTCAGATTAAGGTATGAGAAAGACTTATGATCATTCTTGCAGGATACAACAAAAAGTTTTTAGAATTTGAGAGATAGATAATGGAATGAGTAATCCGATAGGAGGCTTAGATATAAAGGTTTGAGAAAATTAAATGGTAAGAGAATAAAAGATATTGTATTTCAGGATACAGGATAGAAAATCTTGATACACATAATTAGAAATGACGAGGTATAACGGAATCACCACTTGTATAAATAACTTGTCTATATAATTTACATAGTAAGGTTTGACAGGTGTCTTTTTCATAACATCTAGTGGTTGGATTATGAAAACTGCAAAGACATTGATGGTGGTTCTCCTTGAGTTCTTGATTTCCTTGTATGAAGACTCTTGTGTTGTATATAAATCATGAAAAGCTATTCTGGAGGAAAACATTCTAACAGGCATGTGACTATTAGGTTCTGTGGGGTATTAGTATTCCTCTTTTTATTGCCGGTATTTTTTCCGGTTTGTATCGCAATTGGTCCGTATCTTTGTGTAGAGCTGTTTTCCTTTTTACTGTGATTTACTTCCCAGTTTGGTCGGATTTTGACCATAACGAATTATCTAACTCTGCGAAGATAGACTCATCAAAGAGATAGTCTGATGGTGGTGTAGTTGATCTAACTGGTGATGAAGATTCTATTGATGAGGATAGAGATACTTGAGTGGTTGATTTAATAGGAATCTCAGTGTCTTTAGGTGATGAAATATTCTTGGGAGAAAAGAAATCGCGGGAATCAAACATCGGTGGAGGTATAATAGCTGGTAGAGCAATAATAACTTGGGATGGTGGAATGGCATCATATGCTTGAATATACGGATCATCATGTAAAGGTGGAAAGAATAGTATATGTCCAAAAGATACTTAGTGAAATCATCTGAAGAGTTAGGAGAAATGTTTCCCGGTGAGGCTGGGAAATAGTTCAGGATGTTTGTAGAGGAAAAAGTATTCTCAACATCGGAATCAGATGGGATGATAGTAGATCGTGTGAGGGTGAATGACCATGATTCACAAAACCCAGTTGTAAATAACAAAAGTTATTCATATAATAGTATAGTAGTTATGTATCTTTACATACTTGTTCTGGAATGTAGTGGCTCGGAGGACTTTGATGGCTGAAAAAGAAATGCGGTTATAGTTAAGGTTTTTGACCTTGTTCTCTATAACCATGGCGCTGATACCAATCTGTAACACCCCCATTTTTACAATATAGCAGCGTGAAGCATCTGGGGTATATTATGTACTTCATGGATACAACAATCATAATCCTAGGAAATAAACCGACCCAAAGAGATCGCTTTGTTCAAAAAGATATGTTAGCATTCATTTATTTCAGAGTTTTACAAAGGCAGGTCCCAAAATCTAGTTTCATACAATGTGAATGATAACAAGTTTTAGCCATCTTCATGTCCATGCCACTCCATGCCATAAGTTGTCAATTACTGAGTAAACATGCTCTAAAAAGGGGTCAACACAAAAGGGTTGAGTAAATATTATAGGTTTTAAATGTAATGGTTGATAAAGTTATCATAATGGAAATATTGGCATTACAAAGATAATTATCATGGAGATCAGTATTATTATGGAGAACAGTATTATTATGGAAAACAATTAAATTCAAGTTATCATAATGGTTATAATTGCAACGAATACAATTATTATGGAAAAATCAGGGTAACATTATTATTGTACCTAAGCTCATGACATCAATACATTAACAGGGAAGATCACCGTAGTGATATTGGTTAGGGACAGATGTCCCCGTGGAAAAGGTAACTTACCAACGTCTCTCATATTAGGACAAATATAGTGCGTTTCGGCCTACACCCTAAAGGCTATGGGTATACCAATGGAGCCGTTCCCCAATAGATCTATTCACAATATTCGCGTTCACTCGCAATGCAAGTAATTATGATTCATGTAATGAAATAATAGCACTGGAGCTACTTAGGCAATAAAATATATCTGGTTAGCATACATTAGAAAACACTTTGCATTCATGGTTTTTATCAGGATTACAGGTTTATAAAGTTTTCAAAGATTGAATATATGGTTCTGAATTCATTAGCCTTTGAAAAGTCAACACATGTTATAAGATAAACGAGTATGTAAAAGAGTTTGTAACAAGCATGTATCCCCCTCGCAGGTTTATAAAATTGTAAAATAAGTAAAAGGCGAGGTTATGAACTTCACCTGTAGGTAGATGTAATAAATATTCCAAAATAAAAGCGGACGACCTTATCACAGTCTTAACAGGGAAGGTTGATATAGCAAATGATAGTAAACAGCCACGTCACGCAACCTGAGTAAATATGTTAAGTCTTAGGAAGATTGTACTCTAGAACTTTAGTTTTAAGAGTTATGAGTTTGATTGAAGAGTTTGGAATTATAGTATCACCGTTCGGGCCATCATAATTCAGAAGTCATTCAGTAAACGTTTGAGGAGCTAGGGCACTTTAAATCATAAACCCAATAAACTCCAGTCAGAACGTAATACAAGATGAAAACCCTTAATATGAAGCACCTAGTATTGTGATAGATATTATCGATTTAAGCGTTTTGATCAATATTGGAAATGTTTAAGCAGAGAAGCGTTAATTAAAGTTATGGTCTTGTAGGTTTTTAAACATGATTTATACTTTTCAAAATGTTACATTTTAGACCTTGAGTTTGAAAAGTGGCAGAATTTACCCTTGGAGTTTGCACTTTTACGACTTTGGTCCTTCAACTTTAAAAGATATACCAAGTAAACCTTGCACTTTGAAAAGTGACATAATAGACCCCTATAGTTATAAAAATTAAAACAACTTTGTATTAAAATGACATTATTCAGCCACTTGTAGTTATAAGTTTTCCGAAGTTACGATATATTCCCCTTTGCATGGATTATAATTACTAACAACATGTCCAAATTTTCCATGCAAGCTTTATTTTAACATTCAAAAGTTATTTTTAAGTTATAATAAAACTAAAATTTGAAGATTTAACGCACACAAGTTTAAAATAACGGTTCGTTAAGCTAAGAAGCAAAACGGGTCAAATTAGGGTTTTTCATAACAATAAAAACGAGTGGGTTTTTAGGTTCAAATTCTTTCATTAATTATAAGTGGTGGTATTTTAACATAGGTTAAGCATGCTTAGGATAGATTTTAACAATATTTATCATGTTATAACATTTAGTTTTAAGGTGGTATATGACGTCATAAAATTAGGGTTCGGTGTTGTACGGTTTGGATCAAAATGGAAAATGAGCATGACATCCCACCACCCCTATTCCAAATCATATTGAGGTTATGTGAAACTTTTAACAAGAGTATATTTAGGATCATATGAACATTATAAGGGTGTAGGAGCAGAAGTAGAACATTCAAAACCTGGGTTTGAGCTTATAGCTTGAAAACGGGTTAAAATCGGGACTTTTAGCTTCGTACGCCTAGAATAACGACTCCGGGGCTTCAAGGCTTCAAAGCTTCGCTTGCTTGATCTTCTTAGATGATCCTAGGATCAAATGGAGCAGAGAATAGTAGCTCACTTGGGTTATAGAAGAGGAAGTTGGGTGCGAGTTTAGAATGAAGGTTTTGAGCTCTATTTATACTTGAACAAGACCAAAGAGGCTAAGGAAAGTTAGAGACCAGGCCATGGACATGTGGAGCATCTAGTAACTGAGGTGGGGAGGCTATGTAGTGATTTAGCAAGGCTAGATTAGTAGATTGAAGTGTTGGAGGTCCTAGATGCTTGCCACGGCTGAAATGATCACAAAGAGGGAGATGTGGCTTTGATTTTGACCATGGGAAAGCTATAGCAGGTGGGTAAGCAGCTTGAGGGCACATGGGAGTGATTCATGAAGGTGCTTGCACATGGGAAGAGTTTTAAATGGGTAAAAATGCAATGAAACAGGCCGCGGGTCTGTTTTGGATTCGGGTTGGATTTTAAGCTTAAATTTCGTATGTACTTAGTCATTGATGATAGATTATGTATTGTAAGACTTGTGTTATGAGTTTATATCAGTTTTCAATCTATGGTTCAGGATTTAAAATGAGAAAAATGGGTCGTAACAAGAAAAGAGTGTTGCGGGTCAGATTTGGTCCGGTTTAGGTTTCTTGGCTTGTAATTCATGTATAATGGATCAAGAATGATAGAATATTGTCCTTAGGCATTGTATAAAGCATTACTAATGAAAATTGATTGGTGGTTTAAGCTAAAATGGGTCAAAATGGAAAGAGTAAGCCGCGGTTTGAATTAGGGCTTATAATGGGTTTATTAGGGTTCGGGTTGAGTTTTCTATCTTGTAATTCGTATACATTTGATTAGGAATGATAGGTTACTGATCCTAGGACTTATATTAAGGATTATAATCAAAATTTGATAGGTGGTTTAGGTTAAAATGGGTAGAAAATGAGTAAACGGGTCAAAGTTACATTTAGTGCACAATTAGGGTTTCTTGGATTCGTTTCTTGTATAATTGAAGTAGAATGATGAAATGATGGTGGATTATGATTGATAATGTTGTAATTTATGTTATTACAACTTATTTGGGTGTTGGTTTGGGTTTACAATGGATAAAAATCAAGAAACGGGTCATGGTTTATTATTTAGCTCGGTTAGGGTTTCTAACTTGGATTTCCTATAATTTCATGGAATGAGGACGAATATGGATTATAAATAAAGTGTTTGACTTGTTTGTAACTTGCACTTGATGGATTGTACAAGATTCTTAGGAAAACAGAGGTAAAACGGCTATTTTGGATATTATGCATTAATGACTTGTACATTAAGCTTTTAAGGACTTGTACTTTGACTTGGTGGGAGTGTATATTCGAGTCTTTTTGAAAACTTAAACTATAACGCTTCTACACGCACAAATAAGAAGTGATATGCCATTGAATAAGTATTATATGATATTTTCTAGATTATCACGGTAAACGTAATTCCTCCCGATCATGTGGATGATGTACACGTTGTTGAGCCGAATCAACATGATGATGTTCCTGTTGTTCCCGAGCATGTCTTAGTAAATGAAGACGAGGATCCAGAAAAGGAAGAATTTAAGGAAGAAGAAGAACCTCAAGAAGAAGATGATGATATAGAAGTTGAAATCGAGGAAGATAAGAATGAGCCAGAGTTGACATATCCTTATGAAGAGGTGGATCCTCTTAACCCTTCGTCGCCTGCTTATGAGTTAGAGCCTGAGGATGTGAATGGGGTTGAGGACACGGTTGAGTCTGAGGATGAGACTGTTCCTGCTAGTATCTATGAGGTAGGTGAGTCGTCTACTGCCCCTTTCCTTTGAGAGGACAATGATTGTCTGATGCATAGTCTCATGAGAAGGGACATTAACTCTCTTTTTGGTCGGATGGATTCTCTTTCAAGACGACTGTGTGGTCGCGAGACGGCGTATGCATTGGTCGAAAAGAAAGGAAAAGCAAAGGACGAGTATTATGGTAAGTTGGTTTTGGATTTGGGTAATGAAGTGCGTTCTAGTGTGGAGCAAGGAACGGATACAATGGAAAAGCTGGTTGAAAAGCTCAATAATACTGAAGAAAAAGCTGAGTTTAAGAAGTTAAAGAAAGAACAGGAAGAAGCAAGGTTTAGCAGCACATTCCTTCGTATGAAAAACGAACAAGTCGAGAGGGATCTCTATTGGACTAGAGTTCGAGCTCATGAGTTCTATCGAGATATGATTCGTAGAGGATTTGTGTTTGAAGAAAGATCGAATAAAGCTATCGATGTTTCGGTTGAAGAGGAGAAGAGTCTATCATCAGAGCCGTGAGGATCTCCTCATGATGCTTAGTAGTCTAGTTTCATTAGTAGTATCTTTATTGTGTAATCACTAAACTGAATCCTCATTTAGTAGACTTGATGCTATTGGTTGTAATGATTTGTATCATTTCATGAAACAATGCAACTATGTATTAACTCTTTTGTGATGAAAAATGAATGACTATCTTTTGATTACTACTTAATGTTTTGTGACTGTGATTATGATTGATTTGTCATTGTACCATGTTATGAGTATATCATGTTATGAATGCTTATCAGATTGTTTTATGTGTGACGTGACAGAATCATGCCTCTAAAGTCTGCACCTTTGACTCAATCTGCCATTCGTTGAATGATCAAGGAAAGTGTCGATGCTGCTATCGATGCTGAGCGGGCTAGACATGCAAATGCTGGAAATAAAGCTAGAGGATCTAGACCAGTTAGGGGTCAAGATGCCGCACCTATTGTTCGTATGTGCACTTTTACTGGATATATGAAGTGCAATCCTACTGTTTTTCACGATACTAAAGGAGCTGTCGAATTACGAAGATGGTTCAAGAAAACTGAGAGTGTTTTTGGAATCAATGAATGTGCCGAGGGCAAGAAGGTTAAGTTTGCTACTGCAACATTGCAAAGACCTGCTTTAACTTGGTGGAATGCTAAGGTTGTAACCATGGGTTTGGAGACTATAAACCAAATGCCTTGGAATGAAATGAAGCAACTGATGACTGCAGAGTTTTGCCCAATAGAAGAAGTTCAAAGAATAGAGCATGAACTATGGAACCTGAAGGTCAAGGAGTATAACATTATGGCTTATACTCAGAGGTTCAATGAGTTAGCTTTGATGTGTCCAAGAATGTTTGAACCAAAAAGAGTAAAAGTTGATGCTTACATCCGAGGATTGACTGAGAACATCAAGGGTGAAATTATTTATTCTAAGCCTACCAACTTGAATGAAGCTATGCGTATGGCCCGTAAGTTGATGGAACAAAAATTGCAAGCTAGGGATGAAAGGATTCTGGAAGGAAAGAAGCGAAAGTGGGAGAACTTTCAAAGTGGGAATAGTAGTGGTAAGAGAAACCAAAAGGATAACTCCCGCCAACCTTCACAGAATAACCAAAAGCAAGGGAATGCGCGAGCTATGACTACTGCTCCGACTAAGAAGAAGGTGTCTTCTGGATTACTTCCTGTATGTGAACGTTGATTTACTCGCCATGATGGTCCATGTATGATCAAGTGCCACAAGTGTGGAAAGGTTAGGCACAAAGCAAGGTATTGCAAGGAAAAGAGTGTTGCCACGGGTGCAAATGCTCAGCCCATTCTGACTTGTTATGATTGTGGTGAGCAAGGTCATATGAGGAACTGATGCCCACATAAGGTTAAGCAAGAGGAAACTAGAGAAGTTCGTGGCCAAGCTTGTGCTATTATGGATGCTGAGCCACAGGGTTGAATGTAGTTACTGGTATGTTTCTACTCAATAACCACTATGCTTCTATTTTATTTGATTCGGGTTTCGATAGGAGTTTTGTGAACACTAGATTTAGTTCCATTCTTGATATCGAACCAGTTAAAATAAGCGCTAGTTACAAGGTAGAGTTAGCTGATGGAAGGGTAGTTGTATATATATATCTGGACAAGCCATTCGGTACCACCGAATGTCTTAAAATAATCAAATGTGATTGAAAAATATGAAACGTTTAACCATAATAAACACCCCTGATATGTTTCGTGAAAAATTATATTTTTTCGTATTTTAGTGAATTTATTAAATAAATAAAATAATTAAATATTATTTTATTATTTAAAAATCAATATTTGAGTTTTTATAAAAATTTCTAAGTATAAACTTTTTACGAAATTTCGGCATGACCCGTACGCTTATACAACGTTTTCCAAGGTTTCAAACCTCATTTTCCTCATTTTTCACAAATTCGACACTTTTCGACAAAATTTCAAAATCTCAATCTTTAACACTTACCAACACTTGTCCTTCAAAATATCATTCAATATCACTTTTTAAATACATTTCAACTTCCAAATGTCCATCAAAACATTCATAATGACAAAATACCGCTTATTGGCCTTAAGGCCCAACAAGGGTCCATTAGGACATTTATAAGTCCAAAATATAATCCAAGTCCAAAAACCAAGGTCCATTTACATATATAAGTATATACTTATATGTAAAAATAATCCGACCACAATAAGCCCTCTCATTAAGCGGGCTCAAATTGATTATTGGGCCAGTGAGTCAATAAAACTCCAAAATATTATATTAAGCTTGAAAATAAGCTATAAAGCTACTTATCACCTTTGATTACTACCATAAGCCTCAAAAATAGTCCACAACATACGTCATAACATAAAAATAATCAAAATCAGTTTCCTAGTGATTTTGAGAAAATACACGTGGCATATAAGCCCAAATAAGCCAAGAAATAGCTTAAAAATAAGCCCGAATAAGCTATACAAGCCACTATCAAAAATAAGCATTCTAGCATCATATATTAATTCAACCAATCACGACCACAACATCAAAACTATATAATCCCTTTTTTTTCCTTTTTACTATTCACGAACCAAACATCCCTTTTTGTTCATTTCGCTTTTAAAAATCGATTTTCACAAACGATCAACTTGTACAATAAAACTTCATATCCATCAAATGAATCCAAAGAGACAAAAATTTTAAATTTGAAAATTACATGAAAATCTTCAAATTTGTAGATTTTGACACGAACCGGACAACCCAAACGTTGTTTAAAAGAATACCCGTATACTTGTATCAACCCGAAATATCACGTTCTTGAACAAAGTTGGAAAATTTATGGTTTTTCTTGTTTGCTTGGTTCGGACGCACCACACACACACACTAAAGTGTGTGTTTTATTTTTTTGAAATGAAATAAAATTGTGAGGAAATGGTCTAGTGATGGGAATATATGTGTACATTCCTTAGACACACTTCCTAAAAACTTGCCATGTTGTCTCCCATGGACTTCTTTGACCGGCCATGGATCCTAGGTGGTCTCGGGTCTTTCTTTTCGTGTCGAGATCACTTAAATACTCGTAAAACTCAACCGTAAAATTTACCCCAAAGTTAATTAGCATTTTTATTCACTTTAAAAATACTTTTCCATTAACCTAGAGTATTCAATGACATATTTACTTTTACACCTTCAAAAAACTAATTTGGACATTACGGGATGTGTTCAGACTAGTTTTTGGCAATTTCTCAAAAATCATGGGTCAAAAACCCACCCGGATACACATTAACACAATAATACCTTCCAAAAAAGGATTATTAATCCAACAAATCTCGAATCATCACATTTTTCTCATAAAAATCATCTACCGTCATACACCGGTTCAAATTAAATAAAACTGACATAAGGTCAAATAGTCAAAGGATATTATTGAAAATATTCATAACACAAAAAGGGCAAATGTTACATTCTACCCCCCTTAAAAGAATTTTGACCCCGAAATTCAGCCACTAATATCACTAAACAAATGCGGGTACTTCAATTTCATCTGATCTTCACGTTCCCACGTGAATTCAGGACCACGTTTCGAATTCCATCGAACCTTGACGATGGCAAAATCCTATTGCTTCAACTTCTTAAACTCTCTTTCCAAAATTTCTCAGTTCTTCTACAAAATTTAACTTAGCATCAACTCGAATTCTCATCCTAAGCACTTTTCAGTGTTGGATCGCCAAAACACTTCTTTAAGGTTCGAACACGTGAAAACGTGACGTATGAACACCTTTATTTCATCATGCAAATCTAAACGTTAGGCACAGGGCATTCTTTCTCATTAATCTCAACATGGTCCAACAAACTAAGTGCTGACTTCCCTTTCTTTCCAAAGGTACCAAACCTTTCCAAGGCGACGTTTAAGTCAAGACATAGTCACTTCACTAAATCTCTAAGGCTTCCTCCTCTTATTGCATAACTTTCTGACGATCAAGCGCAGCCTTAATTCTATCTTAATCGGTGAGATTTACTCAGTAGTTCTCTTGCATCTAACTAAGGCCCTATCAACTGACCTTCTCCAACTCAGCCCACACTAATTGGCGAACGACACTTTCTACATGCAATGCCTCCAAAATCGGAGCAAATCTCTCACTAGAATGATAGCTTTTATTTACGAAACTCAAACACAGAAGTATGACTTCCCACTTCTCCGAAGTCTAGGACGCATGCTCTAAGCATGTATTCCAAAGTTTGAATAGTACGCTCACTCTTGACATGGTCTGAGGGTATGATAAGCGATCATGTCTAAACGAGTTCCTAATGTCATCTTGCATTAGACTGCCAAACCTTAATGTGAAACGACTATCACGATCCGATTATAATCGAGATCGGCAACACCATGTCTAACATAAATATCTCATTACAAATACAATCGAGCCACATCCTTTTTCATCTTATAATCCTCACGTATCGTAGAAATGAGCAAACATTGTCATTCGGTTCCACTATGACCCATAATTGTGTAAGCCAACTACTAGTCATAGGCAACTTTAGTCACAAAATCTATAGAATTCTTCCCATTTCCATATGGGAAATCTCAGTTGCTGGGCTGCAGATGGCTTTGAATACTGCCTTAACCTTCAAACAAGTCAAACACTAATTAACATACTCAGCTATATCATTTTTCATTCCAGGCCACCAATACCTATCTCTCAAATCATAATACATCTTATCAGCTCCTGGATGTAAAGAGTACTTCAACTTATGGGCTTCATCCATTATTAGGGTTCTCACCTCACCCTTCAATGGTACCCATATTTGATCTAGGTAGTACAAAGTTCCATCACTTCTTTGTTTTATCATCTCATCTAAACCTTTCTGTAATACTGCATGACTTATGGTGTTGGGCCGGGTCTTTACCCACATGTTAGCCCACTTAGGGGCACAAAACACTTGTATTTATACCCCCTTTCTAGCCATGGGAAGGGGTTGGTTGTTTATTCTATTATACACACACATAAGGTGTAGTTTCTCTCACTAGAACTCACATTCTCTCTCTAAGATAAATTAGCCAACCCCTAGATCATTCATTGTGTTATGATATCCAATATACTACAGATATGCTGGAGACTCTAATGATTCGTATATATAACACTCTTTATCCCATACAAATAATGTCTCCAAATCTTAAGTGCAAACGCAACTGCTCCTAGCTCCAAATCATGGGTAGTATAATTCTTCTCATGAATTTTCAACTGCCTAGATGCGTAAGCTATCACCGTACCTCTTTACATCAACACACAACCTAATCTTAGGCTAGACGCATCACAACACGCCACAAAATCCTCCGGTCCATCAGGGAGAGCTAGAACATGTGCATTACATAACTTATCCTTCAAAGTTTGAAACGCATTCTCCTGCTTCTCACCCCAATCAAAGGTTTTACTTTTTTGAGTCAAGAAAATAAGTAACTTAGCTATCTTAGAAAAATCCTCAATGAACCTACAGTAATATCCAGCCAATCCTAAGAACGAATGAACCTCAGATGGAGTTCTAGGGGCTTTCCAATTCTTAACAGCTTCAATCTTACTAGGG
>BQNB010118546.1:0-20971 GCA_026074375.1 Tanacetum coccineum | reverse complement strand
CATACTAGTTTGGTTCGATTATCATGTTTTTATTACTTTTATTAATTGATAGTGATATTGATTGTATGAATACCATGTTCAGCTAAATTTTTCTTATTAATTATCATTATGATTCATTTATCTCTTGTTAATATTGGTTATCTGTTTGGTTATATTACTTTGATCATAAGAATGCCGAATATGATGCTCGCTTACCATGACCAGTGGGACAAAGTCTCAGTTACTATGACCTGTAGGACTGGGCTTTCGCGAGATAAGTAAGGATTTGATGACCATTCGATCCTGACTTTCCTAATTAGTAGAATCATTGAATCATTATGTTAATTAAGAAGTAATTAGGACCGTATCTCCTTCTCTTTAATCATACTTAGTTCATTCCCTTAAAGTTTTTATTCTCTTACAAATCAATTATTTTAAACAGCTTTTTAAACGTGACAACCAATTTAAACTCTAATTTGTAACCGTCCTTTAGCTCTTGGGACGACCTCGGATTTACCAAAACTACACTACTCACGATCGGGTTCTTTGCCCGTTAGTGCGTTTGTAAGGTGAAACGAGTTTTATAAATTTAAAACTTGGCTTATAAATTATTTAAAACAATTTACACATCAAGTTTTTGACGCCGCTGCCGGGAAGCTAATTAGGTTCTAAATTTGAGTTTTGTATATATATTTTATTTCAGTATTTATTTCCTTGTAATAGCACAATCTACTGTTATCTCTTGTTTGATTTTCAGGAAACATGGAAATGGAGCCTGACATTGAGAACATGACGATGAGCGAGTACCTTGAGTATGAAGCTGTGAAAGAAAGGAGATTATGGGATGATGTTCGATCCAGAAGAAATCCAACACATAATGATAAGGCGGATTTTAGCTCTTCTCACCGGAATAAGAGTAATACTTTTTACTATCCGTATTCTCATGACATTCCTCCTCTATCTGTTCAATCTTATCCTAAGAATTATTTAGTATCTACCAAGGTAAGCAACGATGTTGACATAGAAAACATGACTATATCCGAATATAATTTGTACGTTGCTAAACAAGGCCTAGATAAGAATACGCTAAATAATTACTCAAATGGCTTTACACCCTAATTTTTTGCTCAAACACCACACACACCTAACACTCCTGTAGATAAGAAGGATTCCGACTTTGATAAGATCTTGGATAACTTATTTAGAATAGGAGTTGATAACCTGAAGCGAATGGAACATGATATAGATCAGGATAGTAGTTGTGAACAGGATGATGATTTAGAGGATGATCAGGAGGAAGATGGTGATGATAAGGATACTTTTGATATGTGGGATATTATGATTGGAGACGTGGAACGAATTAGGCAATTCCTTACACCTTACGTTCCTAAGGTAATAGAAGATGTTATACAACCTTTGATCCCAAAAACCCTACACACCACACCACCTAATGAAGATTATGTAGCACCGGCTACTAAATCAATATTGGACGAACTTTTAGAAGAATTTGAAGACGAGATCTTGAATATCACCATGGTTGACGAGGGGGGCGATTTTAATCCCAATAAGGATATAGAGGAGCTTGAAAAACTTCTCGCTAACGACCCTAAGCCACATTATATGGAGATATAGGTGAATTAAGTTATCATTAATCCCGAGCCTTTCATTCACACTCAACCAATGAATCCCTTATACAGAATATTTGAATCATACAAGTCGTCAACAAAATCGAATAAGGTGGATAGGGAAATGAAATTGCCTTTAAGGTATGGTCTTAAATTACCATTTCCCTACCCCGTAGCAAATGAGCATCCGAATGATGTTTATTTCTACTTCCACCCACACTTGATCCCAAGTGAAGGGATGGACACCCTATTACCTAGTAAATAAGGGTGGAGTCAAGCTAGAGACTCGAACAAAAACAAGCGCTTCGTGGGAGGCAACCCGTGCCTATCTTTAAATTTAGGTTTAGCTTAAATTAAATTCTACATTTAGTTGGTTTTGTATGATTCTAACTTGGTTTTGCAGCTTCTCTGTATAAGGGAACGAAATTTAAGGTCTCCATGACTCGTTTTATGTGGTTAAGTGGTTGCTGGAATACAACAAGTTACGGCGTAACTATAATGGTTACTGCGTAATTAATATTGTTACGGCGTAATGTCTCATATGATTACGCCATAACCGGATCTAATAACTTTTCAAAATTTTCCAAACCATATTGTTACGGCGTAACTCATTCAATGGTTACGCCGTAATCCCTTCCTGCAATTCATTAAAATGTTTGAAACTTTACAAAACCATGTATATTGGTAAATGAACTTTGTGGGTATGTTCTTTGGAAACCCTATCGTATAGAGTAATGTGTCATGAGACTCACGCTCCTCTAACCATTGTGTATCGGTAGATAGGGAATGTAATCTCCTTTCAGGTATGGTTTAAATTACGGAATACCCGTTAGCAATGAAGCTGCATACAGATATGACGTGTGTGTGTGTGGTGTGCGGTATTCCCGAGATCATAGAGACCAGAGCTTCTGTGTGTAGTGACGGGACGGATACCCTATTACCTAGTAAATAAGGGTGGAGTCAAGCTAGAGACTCGAACAAAGACAAGCACTTCGTGGGAGGCACCCCATGCCTATCTTTAAATTTATGTTTAGCTTAAATTAAATTCTGCATTTAGTTGGTTTTGTATGATTCTAACTTGGTTTTGCAGGTTCTCTGTATAAGGGAATGAAATTCGAGGTCTCCACGACTCGTTTTATGTGGTTAAGTGGTTGCTGAAATACAGCAAGTTACGGCGTAATTAATAATGTTACGGCATAATGTTTCATATGACTACGCCGTAACCGGATCTAATAATTTTTCAAAATTTTCCAAACCACATTGTTACGGCGTAACTCATTCAATGGTTACACCGTAATCCCTTCTTGCAAATCATTAAAATGTTTGAAGCTTTATAAAACCGTGTATATTTGGTAAATAAACTTTGTGGGTATGTTCCCTGGAAACCCTTACGAGACTTCACTCGTCCACTTGGGCTACCAAGTGGTTTAAAAGGCTTGTTGCATACGCTAAATGCAACCGTGATTCCTACGAAAGTGAGTTAGGATTGTATTTCTATCTTGTACATTTTGGTATCTTTCTTTTTGCTGGATTTATGCTTTTAGTATTAGTTTTCCTATAGCTATTACAGGTTGATGCACATGGAGTGGTGCTTGATTGATTATTGGCTATAGTAAGGCATTTAAAAATCCGGATTAGTTGGATACCATGTCAAAGATGATGATGGGATATTTGTGATTATAGATGTTGCTCAAGGAAGCAAACTTAGAGCATGACTTAGAGCATGCTATCTCTTCATCATACCGAGCAAATCTAGGAGAGTCTTTCGTTCTAATTCTACTCTTATCTTTAATTTTTATTTCCTTAATGTACAATAGGGAAATTGTACAAACCAAGTGGGGGGATAGGAGTAGAATTATCACTTGACCTATATTTGCCTTTGATTTTCTAGTTTTCTTTGAAAAATTGTGCCATTTTTAAAATTTTGACATGTTTTTCTTACTAAACTAGAATGAATCTTTGCCGAGTACACTATTACCCTTAATTCAATTGGTAAGGTTAAGCCTAATATTTTATTTCTATCTATTATACAAAAATCCACTAAAAAAATGAGTGTGCCAGTAGTATTGTAGATTTTAGAACTTGGCTTGTACATCTTGTCAAGACCTAATTGGTTAAATGGAATAGACTGTTCAAGAAGGCAACATCTTAGGAAATCACCCAAAAAGCCTATATGTGTGTGTGTGTGTTTATCGACTTGTCACAATGTTAAACCACCCAATATGTTTCGTGACACCATTTCGCCTTAGCCTACCCTGTAGTCTTTATTTTCGTTGTGTTGAAATCTCTAGCTACTTAAGTCCATGGTTCTGGAGAATAGGAACGAGAATTTTATGCATTCGTGGAAGACCAATCAGTTATGATCTATAAAGACCCCCTGTATTATCACTTTCGATGTTGTTCATCTCAAGTGGGGGGATGTGCGTATAATATCAAATGCTGCAGGGGCAATAAATAAAAGATATAGACTCTTGTAGCATTTACATGTTTAAAAAAGAAAATGAAGAAAAGAAGGTACAACTAAAAAAGCCACCCATGTGCTAAAGAATGTAAAGATGGTGCAAATTAAGTTAAAAATTATGGAGCTAGTAGCCCATTATTGCACCAAGCCATCTCAACAAATATGAAGAATGGAGCTAGTAGCCCATTATCAAAGATCAGGTTTTCGAACCCAAACTCTTGGACCTTGAATAGACAGTAACTAGTTGTGACAGCCTTGGATTACTTTAGACTATTTGTTTCATGTTTTTATCTTATCAACAATTAAAAGTGTATCCCATGTCTATCATAACCCTTTATATCACCCAATAAACCAATGTCACCCGTGTTTCCTTTGAGACTGTTTAGACCCTAATTCTAGTTGGTGGAGACTTGTGTACTTTCCAAGCTTATGATAGAATACATGCTATGACTGTGCAATTGAGAGATCACCCCGAAAAGAAACACTTAGATTAGCAATGAGAGTTGAGTGTTTTCGATCCCCTTTTCGTGAGGTGTTCGGCTTTGATATTTTCTAGCATAAATAAATTATGAATTCATTTCTCCGAGTTAAATTGGGGAAATCTTTTTATGAATTATTCTAACAGGTCTACTTGAGGGCAAGTAGAAGTCAAGTGGGGGGTATTTGATAACATCAAATATTTAATACTTTTTAGAGTCAAAATCCCCATGAAAATGCTTGAAAATATCTTATAAATACATGAATATGATAATTAATCACTTATTTTGTTGTTTTCAGGAAAAACGCAAGCTTTTGGCAAGAAACACGAGAATTAGAGGATAATATCAAGATAAACAAGGCATTGGAGTTTAGTGACATGATCCACTTATGATTTGGAGTTACTATGAAAGGCTCGTGAAAGAACTATGTGAAGAAACGAAGCCGAATAAGAAATGCTCCTGTGATATCTCGGGAAAAGTGTTCTAGTATTTGGACCATAACTTCTTCATACTAACTCCTTTGAAGTTGATTCAAGCGGCCATGGACAGAGGAAAGTGATATCTACAACTTTCATGTTTTGGATTTGAGCCGGATCACAACTGACGAGCCACAAGAATGCAACTACTACAATTTTGGAAGAGTTTACGCTGTAACCTCACAAATAGATTACGCCATAAACTCAAATTTACGCCATAACCACTTATGTTACGGCAGTAAACTATACGTTATGCCATAACCACTTCAGTTACGCCATAAACACTTATGTTACGCCGTAAACCTTCCATTTGGTTACGTCGTAAAGTCCATTTTGCCTATATTTTGGAAAGTCTACATCAGCAAGGTTACGGCGTAAACCAACGAATCGGTTACGCCGTAAACCATCAGAAACCTATAAATAGAGGCCGAATTCAGCCTCATTTGGCATCCATTCTCCCTCCCATCTGAGGGGACGACTGGGACATCATCCTAGGTCGTTTTCCAACACTCCACAACCATCCTAGAAGAGAGAAGTCGGTCCAGATCATCATCAACATACTAGTTTGGTTCGTTAACATGTTTTCATTACTTTCATTAATTGATAGTGATATTGATTGTATGAATACCATGTT
Organism: Tanacetum coccineum; assembly: GCA_026074375.1. NCBI lineage: Eukaryota > Viridiplantae > Streptophyta > Magnoliopsida > Asterales > Asteraceae > Tanacetum > Tanacetum coccineum. The sequence goes on along the minus strand of BQNB010118546.1, from coordinate 15,317 downwards.
CGGCTAAGCTTTTCTTATTAATTATCATTATGATTCATTTATCTCTTGTTAATTTTGGTTATCTGTTTGGTTATATTGATTTGATCATAAGAATGCCAAATGTGATGCTCGCTTACCATGACCAGTGGGATAAAGTCTCGGTTGCTATGACCTGTAGTACTGGGATTTTGCGAGATAAGTAAGGATTTGATGACCATTCGATCCTGACTTTCCCAATGAGTAGAATCAATGAATCATTATGTTAATTAAGAAGTAATTAGGACCGCATCTCCTTCTCTTCAATCATACTTAGTTCATTTCTTTAAAGTTTTCATTCTCTTATAAATCAGTTATTCTAAACAGCTTTTAAACGTGACAACAAATTTAAACTCTGTTAGGAATTATGTTTTCCTAAGTTAGTACTGTTAGTGTTAGTTAGTTAGTACTGCTAGTACATCTGTTAGTACTGGTAGTAGAGTTAGTACTGTTAGTAGTAAGTTAGTACTGCTAGCATATATAGATAGTATTGCTTAAGTGATATGCATGAGATATATTAGGAATAGATATGCATGATCACTTAACGCGTTTTGTAAGCCCATTAGGGTTTCCTTGATGTATAAAAGGAACCCTGTGGCACTAGTTAAAGAATATACAAGATAAGAGTTTTTCACAAATATTCATAGTTAGTGATCTGTAACCTAGCAAATTAATAGTAATCATACGTTCTGTTTTATTCATTATTCTTTTTATCAGTATAAGTTAGATTCACCATAACTTATATTGTTTATAGTTATTGTTTCTCTTGTAGTTAGTTTGGATCTATCCAGATTGGTAACCCCTTATCAAGCTCAAAGATCTAATTCAGCTAGGATCTAAGTGGTATCAGGAGAGCTTGTAGAGAAACTCTGAGTAAGAAGAACCAAAACACATCAGTTATAAACCTTTACCTTTCAGATCTATTCAATGGCAGGAGAAAATGATGAAAATCCACCACCACCACCAGTAGTAACACCAACACGACAAGCCCTTCACACTGTGTCAACCATCAAACTCCCTATTATGAAGAAAGGTGAGTATGACATATGGGCTATGAAAATGGAACATTACTTGGTCCATACAGACTATCCTATATGGGAAGTCATACAAAGAGGAAATGGTCATGTAAGTGTCTCAACAGATACAAATAGACAAATAAAGGTTTTGCCTCCCAAAACTGCTAAAGAAATTTTAGCCAGAGAAAGAGAAAGAAAAGTAAGGACCACCTTGCTTATGGCTATACTAGAAGACCATTTAGCAAAATTTCACAAAATGACTGATTCTAAAGAGATATGGGAAGCTATCAAATCCATATTTTATGGCAATGATGAATCAAAGAAGATGCAGAAATACATTCTGAAGCAACAGTTCGAAAGCTTTTCTGTATCCAACTCAGAAGGATTACACAAAGGTTATGACAGGTTTCAAAGTCTTCTGAGTCAACTTGAGATTCATGGTGCAGGTGTCTCCACTGAAGATGCCAATCAGAAGTTCTTTAGGTCTTTACCTTCTTCCTGGTCCCAAGTATCCTTGATCATGAGGACCAAGCCAGAGTGGACAGTCTCGGTTTTGATGATCTCTACAACAATCTTAGAGTTTTTGAGACTAATTTTAAAGGATCTACTGGATCATCTTCTAGTGCACAGAATGTCTCTTTTGTTTCTTCTGAAAGCACTAGCAGCACTAATGATGTTAGTACTGCTTATAGTGCTACTACTTCTTCTAGATATAACTTACAAAGGGAAAACTCTTCATCATACACTGATGAACTCATGCACTCCTTTTTTGCTAATCAATCCAATGGTCCACAATTGGATCATGAGGATCTGGAACAGATTGATGAGTTTGATTTAGAAGAAATGGATTTGAAATGGTAGGTGGCTATGATTTCTATGAGATTGAAGAAGTTTTACAAGAAGACAAGGAGAAAGCTGAAGTTTGATGCCAAGGAACCAGTTGGCTTTGACAAGACCAAAGTCGAGTGCTTCAATTGTCACAAGATAGGGCACTTTGCTAGAGAGTGCAGATCAAAAGGGAATCAAGATATCAGAAGGAGAGATGCAGGGAACACTGGATATAAAGCAAAAGACAATGGGAGGAGACCTGGAAAATAGGAGGAACCTAAAGCTTTGGTAACTCTTGATGGAGATGGTGTTGATTGGACTGGTCATGCAGAAGATGAGCAAGAGAACTTTGCTTTGATGGCTTACAGCCATTCAGGCTCAGACACTGAGGTAACATCTTGTTCAAAAGAATGTGAGGAATCATATGCTAAACTTAAAAAATTATATGATGAACAGAGAGAACAACTTGGTGATGCTAGTATAGAAATAAAAGCCTATACACTAGCTTTAGCAAAGGTAGAAGCTCAATTAGTTTGTCATCAAAAAAATCAATTAGCTTATGAAGAAAAAATTAGGTTTATGAAAATTGATTTAGATGATAAAACTGATGTGCTCACATATCATAAGAAACTATTAGCAAAAGCTGTAAAAGAAAAAGAAGAATTGAAAACTAAACTAGAAAAATGGCAAAATTCTTCTAAAAGTCTTAATAAACTGCTTGAGAGTCAAATGAGTGTTAAAGAAAAAATTGGTCTAGGTTTTAGTGAACAAGTAAAAGAGAATGAATTGTATGATGAAGCTTTAATGAGTGTCATTGATAGTCACTCTAGTGATGTTGAAGATGCTCCTGTGTATGATAGATTTGCAAAAGTTGAAGGAATGCATGCAGTTCCTCCTCAAATGACAGGAAATTACATGCCTCCTAAATTTGATTTTGGAATAGATGAGTTACAATTTATATATGGTCCAAAACAGTCTAAAACTAGTGAATCTGATGATAAGACCAGTGATTTTAACTCTTGTGAATCCAATTCCAGTGTAGAAACACTTGAATCTGTGCCTGAACCAGTTGTAATTGAACCCAAAGTTGTTAGTCAACCTAAAGTTTGGTCTGATGCTCCTATCATTGAGGAGTATGAGTCAGACAGTGATGATGAATATGTGGTTCAACCTTCAAAAGAACAGAAAAAACCTAGTTTTGTTTTTGTTAATACTGTTAAGCATGTAAAAACTCCTAGGGAAACTATTAAATAATAAAACACATGTAATCGGAGTCCTAAAGTTGATAAGAGAGACTGGAATGGTTTAATATCCAAAAAACTGGGTTTGGGATATGGGTTTACTAGAAAGGCATGTTTTGTATGTGGCAGTTTTGGCCATCTTATTAGAGGTTGTAATTTCCATGAGAAAAGAATGGCTAAACAGGTTGAATTGAACAAAAAGAAGAGTAAGGGTACTGGTCAAAGGGAGAATAGACCAGTGTAGAATAATGTGCAAAGATTTAATCACCAAAACAAGTTTGTTCCAACAGCAGTACTAATTAGAACTGGCAGATTTCCAGTTAATACTGCTAGACATAATTTTAACAGTCAAGCAGTATCAACTAGTGCTGCCAGGAAAGCTAATGTTGTTCAACTCATTGTGAATGATATTAGACCAAGACCTATTTTCAACAAAACTCATTCACCTATTAGAAGGCTATTTAATAGAACAACATCACTAAAACTGACTTTTCAAATCAAAAAGTTAATACTGATAGGGACAAAGCAGTTAGTGCTGTTAGGGGCATAAGGGAAACTGTTGTTAAGACCTCAGCAGGTTGTAATTAGAGATCCAAAAGGCATTATTGGAATAAATTCTCCAAATACAATGGTGGATCAAACTCTAGAAAATGTGTTAATTTTAAAGATCCACTAGGCAGACCCAAGTCAAAGATGGCTTGGGTCCCTAAGAGAAACTAATTTATCTTCTTTAATGTGCAGGATGATCTACAAAAGACTTTAAAGGGAAAAGGCATTGTTGATAGTGGATGTTCCAGGCACATGACTGAGAACAAAACCTACCTAGTTGAATATCAAGAATTTCATGGTGGCTCTGTTGTTTTTGGAGGTAGTAAAGGTAGAATAACAGGAAAAGGAAAAATAAGAACTGGAAAGTTAGATTTTAATCATGTGTACTTTGTGAAAGAACTACAGAATTTCAATCTCTTTTTTGGGTCACAAATGTGTGACAAGAAGAACAAGGTTCTCTTCACAGACACTGAATGTCTTGTGTTGTCTACTGACTTTAAGTTGCCTGATGAAAATCAAGTATTATTTAGAATCCCTATACAAAACAATACGTACAGTTTTAACTTAGAGAACATTATTCCTACTGGAGGTTTAGCTTGTTTAATTGCAAAGGCAACAGTTGATGAATCTACACAGTTGATGAATCTAACAAATGGCATAGGAGGTTGGGTCATGTTAACTTTAAAAACTTAAGCAAACTTGTCAAGGGAAACCTTGTAGAGATTTACCTTCCAAGAATTTTTTAAATGACAACACCTGTGTTGTTTGTCAGGAAAGGTAGCAAACAAGGCTCCTGTAAAGCAAATAGTGAACTTTATTATTCAGCCTTTTACAGCTTTTACATATGACTTATTTGGAACCCACATCTGTAAGGAGCATATAAACCATAAGATTTTGTCTTGTTATCACTGATGATTTTTAGCATGGTTAGTTGGGTGTTCTTTTTAAGAACTAAGGATGAAACTAGTGGAATCCTTAAGGACTTTATAAGATAAATTGAGAACCAATTAAATCAAAAAGTTAAAACTATTAAATGTGAAAATGGTACAAAATTCAAGAACAGGGACATCATTGAATTCTGTAGGTCAAAAGGGATCAAAAAGGACTACAGTAATGCCAGAACTCTACAACAAAATGGAGTTGCTGAAAGGAAAAACAGGACCCTAGTTGAGTCTGCTAGAACAATGCTAGCAAATTCATTTTTACCTAACACTTTTTAGGCTGAAGCAGTTAGTACTGCTTGTTATGTCCTTAATCAGGTATTAGTGATCAAGCCTCAAAACAGGTCACCTTATGAACGTATAACTGGTAAAATACCAATCATAAGCTATATAAGACCTTTTGGATGCTATGTGACCATATTGAATACCATTGACCACCTGGGCAAGTTTGAAGAAAAGTCTGATGAAGAGTTTTTAGTTGGGTATTATCTAAATAGCAAGGCTTTTAGGGTTTACAATTAAGAAACCAAGAGGGTTGAAGAAAACCTGCATATAAACTTTTTAGAAAATAAACCTAATGTTGCAGGGAAAGGACCTAATTGGCTGTTTGATCTTGATTATTTAACTGATTCAATGAACTATCAGCCTGTTACTGCAGAGAATAAAGCTAACAAAACTGCAGGTCCAAAAGAAGTTAATAATAGTGCAGGTACACAAGATAATAATGATGCAGGAAATTCTGAAATGGGGGTTGAACCTGCTCAAAAATACTTTGTTATGCCATTATGGTCTGCTTATACTTCAACTATCAAGAGCTTAGAAGCAAAGAATGGAGGTGAAAAGCCTAATGGGGATATTGGTTCAAAGACAAACGAGGAGCCAGTAAATCAGGCACATCAAGTCTTTTTGGAGGAACTTGAAAGGCTTAAAAGACAAGAAAGGAAGCTAATGATGCAGCTGAAACTCTTAGAAAGGAGTTTACTCAAGATACTGAGGATTTGCTTTTTCAAGCAGGAGCTGCTAGAGCTAGCAGTACTAACTATGTTAATACTGCTAGCACACCCGTTAATACTGGTAGTCCTTCAGGAAATGTTAATCAAGATGCTAATCAAGATGATTCTCAAATTCCTGATCTTAAGGATATCTATGAAGTTCCAAGTGAAGGGATTTTTACAAGTGCATCTTATGATGATGAGGGTGCAGTGGCTGACTTTATAAATTTGGAAACCATTGTGAATGTTAGTCCTATTCCCCAATCTAGGATACACTCTATTCATCCTATAACTTAAATTCTTGGAGACCCAAAATCATCAGTTCAGACAAGGAGCAAAGTGAACAAAAGTTCAGGAGCACATGCTCTTGTAAGCTATATTCAAAAGCAGAGAAGAAATAATCACAAGGATTTCCAGCACTGCTTGTTTGCTTGCTTTCTTTCTCAGATTGAACCCAAGAAGATATCTCAAGCTCTTAAAGATGAAAGTTGGGTTGATGCTATGCAGGAAGAGCTGCTGCAGTTCAAGATTCAAAAAGTTTAGATTCTGGTTGACTTGCCTTTAGGTAAGAAGGCAATTGGGACAAAATGGGTTTACAGGAATAAAAAGGATGAAAGAGGTGTTGTAGTTAGAAATAAGGCAAGATTAGTTGACCAGGGACATAGACAAGAGGAAGGGATAGACTATGATGAGGTTTTTGCTCCTGTGGCTAGGATTGAAGCCATCAGGATCTTTTTGGCCTTTGCTTCTTTTATAGGATTCAGAGTTTATTAGATAGATGTAAAAAGTCCCTTTTTGTATGGTACAATTGATGAGGAGGTTTATGTGTCTCAACCTCCAGGCTTTATAGATCCTAAGTTTCCAAAGAAGGTCTACAAGGTTGTAAAGGCTCTGTATGGATTACATCAAGCTCCCAGAGCTTGGTATGCTACTTTATCTGCTTTCTTGGAGAAAAGTAGATACAGATGAGGAACCATAGGCAAGACTCTATTTATAAAGAAGGACAAAAAGGATATCATGCTGGTTCAAGTATATGTGGATGATATTATTTTTGGTTCAACAAAGAAGTCTTGGTGTGAGGAGTTTGAGGCATTAATGAAGAGCAGGTTCCAGATGAGTTCTATAGGAGAACTCACCTTCTTTCTTGGATTACAGGTCAAGCAAAAAGAAGATGGAATTTTCATAAGTCAGGATAAATATGTTGCAGAGATCCTGAAGAAGTTCGATTTTATGAGTGTAAAGACTGCTAGTACTCCAATTGAGACCCAGAAGCCTTTGGTCAAGGATGAAGAAGTTGCTGATGTGGATGTACATCTTTATAGATCCATGATAGGTTCTTTAATGTACTTGACTGCTTCTAGACCTGATATTATGTTTGCATTCTGTGCTTGTTCTAGGTTTCAGGTCACTCCAAAGACTTCACATCTTCATGCTGTGAAAAGGATCTTTAGGTATCTCAAAGACAAACCAAAATTAGGTCTTTGGTATCCTAGAGTGTCAGCTTTTGACCCGGAAGCTTACTCATATAGTGACTATGCTGGAGCAAATCTTGACAGAAAATCCACAATAAGAGGTTGTCAATTTCTTGGCAGGAGACTTATTTCATGGCAGTGCAAGAAGCAAACAATTATGGCTACTTATACTATAGAGGCAGAGTATATTGTTGCTGCCAACTGTTGTGGGCAAGTATTGTGGATTCAAAACCAAAAGTTAGACTATGGGTTCAATTTTTTGAACACAAAGATCTACATTGATAATGAAAGCACAATATGCATAGTAAAGAATCCAGTATTTCACTCCAAAACAAAGCATATTGAGATTAGGCACCATTTCATTAAGGATGCTTATGAGAAGAAACTTATACAGGTGCTGAAGATTCACACTGATGACAATGTGGCTGATCTTTTAACTAAAGCTTTTAATGTTAGCAGGTTTAATTTCTTAATTGTTAACATTGGAATGCTCAACCTATAGCTGCATTAATTCAGGGGAGGCAAGATGGCAGGTTAATTTGTAGTCTAACTTGTAAAATGATTCTCAGTTAACAAATGGATTTTAAATGATATGATGAAAGAGAGAAGGATCTTTAAGTGTTGGTTTCATCACCACACAACAAATGGTCATCAGTTCACCATGTCTAACAGACATCAAGAACTGGCTAGTCCAGAGCAAACGGCTTCTGGTAAAGACTTCTCAAATCCGTTAATGGTTGATAGTTTGCCAAAAACTATATGGTTATCAATGCACCATGTTGTTGCAATGAAGCATTGGCTATTCCAGAGCAAACGGCTACTAGTAAAGAAATATCAAATCCGTTTATGGCTGGTAGTTTGCCAAAAACTACAAAGCCAACTTAGTTGGTGTAGTTGTGTTGCTGGGTTGCTGAGATGCTGTGATGATGACAAAGACTAGAAGCTAAAGAATTTCAAGATTACAAAGTAACAAAAGAGCTCAAGTTCATCAAAGAGAAGTTTAAAGAGTAGCAGTGTGTTTGGATACATCCTCCAGGTGTTCAAGAAGCTCAAACTGAAGAAACATGAAGGTTAACAAGTAAACATCATGTTTAGGGGAGGATTGTTAGGAATTATGTTTTCCTTTTATTTAAGTTAATGAAAATTTAAGTTTTATTGTTAAATTCTGTTTTTAAATATTAATGCCATTTATGCTTTAAAAAGTTATTTTTTTAAAAGCTCTCAAATCCGTTGTACTAACTTACTAATTAAACTGATTTACTTAAGCACTATAAAGTTTTTTCATAACATTAAAGTGTTTTAAAAAACAATTTTTACGTAAATTCACTCAAAAACTCATTTGCGGAAGATAAGCCAGAAAGGAAGAGGCTTATTCTCCGTCACCTAGCTTGTTCTTGAACAAGCTAAAGCTTGGTAACCAAACTCTTTTGAGCTTTATTGCCCTGTATTGACAAGGCTTATAAATCTTTACTTTTCTCATTTCTAGCTTAAAATTGCTTATTTACTGTTTAGCTTATTTCTCTGCTTATTTACTGTTTATTTCTGCTTATTGTTGCTTACTAATGTCATTTATTGCTTATTTATGCCTTCTTATTGTTTAAATGTCCTTTGTTAATGTATTTTCTTTAAAACTGTCCTTCTAATACCTTAAAACAGCTTAGCATTGATTCTTATAAATCTAAGTGCTTATCTATGTTACATTTTCTCATATATTGTTAATATCCACTGTTTGTTATCTGTTTTCAAATTCAGTTTAAAAATGGAAATTTGTAACTTAAAGGGGTGTTTGGTTTAAGGGCTAAAGTGGGTCAAAATTGGTTCAAAATTGGTTCAAAATTGTTTGGGTCACTTAGCCAACTTTGGCAAGCTTTCTTTAAGTCAAATTAATATGTTCTTGAGGTTTTTAAAGCTTAAAAGCTTGTTTTAAGGTTTTGTCTCTAAGGTACTTAAATCTGTGATAACAAAACAGATTTTAAGAGCTTATTTGATTAGGCTTTTGAAAACAGCTTTTGGGTATTGCTTTTGTGTTGTTATTAGTGTCATAATGCAGTATACAAGTGTTGTTTAAATTTCCCTCAGTCTTGTAAAAGTTTTGTCAAAATCTGTCAAAAGTTTGTTAAGTGTCTTTTTAGTAAAAACAGCTTTTTCATTTGATCTTTCTGGCCTATCTTGAATTTCAAAATACTTTTTGAAAGTTGATATGTGTTCTTTGAGGTCTAATTTTAATCTGTTTCAAAGTCTTAAGTCCATAAGGATCTGTTTTGACACCTTAATTTGAGCTTAAAAGTGGTGATTTAGAAAGTTAAAAAAAATTCTAAGTGTTATGTGTCTGAGTCAAACAACCTTTTTCCTTAGCTTTTTCATGGCTTATGTGAATTTCAAAATCCTTTTTCTTTGCTAATTTAGAAAGCTTTTTGGACAAGTTTTTCAGTGGTATAGCCCATTAAGCCATAAGGTTCCATCTTCTAGCTTAGAAATAAGCTAGAAAGTGCCCTTGTAGGCTGTTTGGTTAGGCAGTCTTGACCAATTTTGCTTATTTGAATTCCGAGCTTATAGCTTATTAAGATTGCTTAAATTGTGTTTCATCCTGCTTATTAGGTTAGCTTTAGAGTACTTGTAGCTTATTTTACCATAGGTTGAGCTTTTTGAAGCTTATTTGCAAGTTTGGTTTTAGTTCAAAACCATTTAAGTTTTCTTTATCTGTCTTATTGCTTTCCATGTTTTTTTCAGCTTATCTAGGTAGCTTAATTTTAGTCATTAGTGCTTATTAGAATTAGGTCTAAGTCTTTTTCAGCTTATTTGCCATTTTGCATTTGCTTATTGAGCTCTAAAAAGCAAAACAGTTTAGCTCTTTTTGCTCTTAGTATAAAAAGCAATCTGTCAACTTTGAAGAGCTTATTTCTAGCTTATTTTAGGTTAGTATAAAAAGTCATTTTTCAAAAAGTGCTTATTTTCAAGTCCTTAAGCTTTTCTATAAAAAATTTTGCAAAATAAAAAACATTAGGAAATTGGGAAGTCTAGGGTGAGCAAGGCTCGAACCCTGGACCTTACCAACCTCAATCAACATTTTCACACACACCACACACAACCACTAGCGCCCTTGGGTCTTTTCCATTTAACTTTGCAAATATTATTGTTTTAATACCTTTTTAGCTAGTTTAGCTTATAAGCCCTTTTCTGCTTATTTCGTAGCTTATTTGATAAGCTGTCTCACCCCTTTCATTTTTCATAGGATTAGCTTAGTTCAAGCTACTTTTCAGGAATTTTTCAGAATTTTCCCATTTAGTTTAGTATTTTTAATTAATCTTAAATTAAATAAAAGTCAAAAAAATATAATTCTTTTTTAGAAAATTTTCTTTTATCATTTAGGTTTTAAATTATTTTGATTGTGTTATATAATACTTGATGCAAAAAATATTAATAGATCGAGGTTTTTCAATTTCATTTTCCATGAATATGAATTTCATCAGTAATTCTGTTAACACAAACAAATTAATTTAAGGACAAAGATATAAAGAAGAATGACTTCGAAAGTCAATATTGGACACTTATTTAGGGACAGAGAGAGTAATTTTTTTTAAAACTGTTTTTAATTCATAAAAAATTAAATAAAAATCAAAAATATAATTCTTTTTTTTAAAATTTTCTTTTATCATTTAGGATTGTCAAAAATTAATTTTGCTTTCGTAGGGTAAAATTTGTAAAATTTGGTTTTTTAAAGAACGGAGATTATATCCCCGTAATTCGTTTATAGGATTTATGGATTCTTTTTACTTGTTTGTGCATTTAAATTGTAAGAAAATAGAATCCAAACCAAAAAATCCCATTGAATCATTCAAAACGCGATCACGAACTTAATCACGATTTTCAATTCACGCCTCGACGGGAAACGACCCGGGAAGTTTTTTTTAGGGTTTTTGCTTTAGATAAAAGTAACTTCCTCTTTTAAAACCCTTACGGAATACTTATCTCTCTATTATTGATCTTATCCTTATTATATATTTATATTATATTATATTTATATATATTAAGTGACGAGTCAATTTTTGGCGCCGCGCGGGTGGAGATGGCTACGAATTACTCGTGTTACGTTTGAAGATTAGGTTTGAATACCCTTGCCTACGTGAAGTTATCATTTTCCATTTGTGAATATTTTCTTCTTATTATAAAAATTAAAAATACCAACAATACTTTTCCTAAAGTATTGAAAGTACCAAAAAAATTGAAAAACCAACAAAACAAATCGAGTTGTTAATCGTTATAATCGGCTCACCTTTGAATTACAAACAAAGGAGGTAAAGCGGGCTTGATCACAGGAACATCGACCAAAAAGGAAGAACGCTTTTAAACGCTTCGCGTCTAATTTCCTTCCGCTCTCCTTGTGCGAATTTTAAAGAGCTACCTAGGACTATTAACATCCGGTTACCAAAATATTGTGTTGTTCTTGTAATATAATGCATCGCACACGCGACTTCTTTCGAATCTAGTTGGTGAAATCTTCTCCTAATCCAACTACTGCAAAGCGAAGACGTCGTAACCGAGACGTATAAAAATAAAAAAAACAAAGCCACTTTTCTCTTGAAGAATCTCCCGAAGATACGATGGCCGATCAACGGACTATGGCGGAATTTGCTCCGTGCACCCACCGAGGATATGCAAGTCAATTATGGTTCCACCAATTCTTGCTGAGCCATATCGAGCTCACCATATCTCATAATATGATGACTTTGGACCAATATCCATACTTGAGTAAAGACATCCTCATTGATCACAATCATTGTTTTTAACAAAAAACTTTCCACAATAAAAATACAAGGATTGCCTAACTCAGCTATTAACTTATGCTTTTTCCATTCTCTCTTACGGGGGCAGCCCGTCGTTGGCTCGAAAAAGAACCCCCTCGTTCTATTCTCACTTGGGAAGATCTTGTTTCTAAATTCATCAATGAATTCTTTCCTCCCTCAAGAACGACAAATCTCCGAAATGAAATTTCCAACTTTCAACAACGTTTTGATGAATCGTTTCATGAGGCATGAGACCGTTACAAAGATCTCCTTCGTGCATGCCCTCATCATGGTTTTACCGAATTGCATCAACTTGATACCTTCTACAATGCCTTAAACCCAGCCGACCAAGATTCTTTGAATTCTGCCGCCGGTGGCAATCTTTTGGAAAGACGTACTCAAGATGTGTTGACGATTATCGAAAACAAATCCAAGGTCCGCAATTCACGAAACAAATCGATTGTTTCTCAAGTGAAATCAAGTGATGTTAATTCTTCTTCTTCCTCTGAGATAGCCAAACTTACTCATGCAGTAAATCAGCAAACAAGTGCTGTGACTACCGCCATGACCGCTATTCTTAAACAATTTCAAGCAACCCCACCTCCAGCTTTCGTAAAAGCCGTTGAGGAAATTTGTGTTACTTGCGGTGGTGCTCATCCTTATTATCAGTGTCTCGCCGCCGATGGCAACACTTTCCCAGAATTTCAGGATAATATTCAAGGATACGTTTCAGCAGCCGCGGTTAACTACAATCAGGGTAATTCCGGTTATCGTCCTCCGAGTATGCTAATCCAAATTCAATCACACCGGTTTTGTTCAGACCAATGTGCAAAATAATCAAAACGGTTTAGCCAACCTCAAGGATATAATCGAGGAAACAATTTCAAACAAGATACACTTATCACTCCAATCAACAAAATCAAGTTGTAACTATTTAAGTGGTTGGAGAAAATTAAGAAGATAAATGAGGTTAATATAAAAGCCATGCAAGCTCAAATTAACAATGTGAAAAATGAGTTAAGAAATGAAATGCAAACTTCGATTCAAGCTTCAATGTCTAACCAAACCAATGAGCTTAAGAACATGATGGCTAGTTTTTTCCAAATGAACACCGCTTCTACCTCGGGTTCGGGATCTCTCCCTAGCAACACCATTGCTAACCCGAAAGGTGAATTGAAAGCCATCACCACCCGAAGTGGTCTTGTTCTTGATGGACCTTCCATTCCTATACCTCCTCCATTCATTAATCCGGAGGAGGATGAACGTGCAGATGAGACTTTAACGGACCTAAAACTCACTGAGTATACCATTAAGGTCCCACCTCCTCTTGTCCAAAAAGCTAAACCTACTTCTCTAAAGAATTATGTGGTGCACAAAAGAGAAAGATGAAGTCTAAATTCACAAATTTTGGCAAATGTTCAAACAACTTTACATCAATATCTCTCTTGCCGATGCTTTGATTCTAATCTTGAAATACCAAAAGATGCTTAAAAGTCTCCTTTCCAATAAGGAGAAACTTTTAGAGCTGGCAAACACACCCCTCAATGAAAATTGCTCAGCGGTTATCCTTAAGTAGTTACCCGAAAAACATGGAGACCCTAGGAAATTTCTCATTCCGTGTGGTTTTAGTAAGCTCAAGTGCAAGGCCCTAATTGATTTAGGTGCTAGCATCAACTTGATGCCACTCTCGGTTTGGAAAAAGTTAGGTTTACCCGAGCTTATTTCCACCCGCATGACCCTTGAACTAGCTAACCGGGCAATTTGTACACCGGCTGGAATTGCAAGAGATGTCTTTGTTCTAGTTAGAAAGTTCACATTCCCTGCCGATTTCATCATCGTTGATTATGAAAGCGATCCTCGAGTCCCCCTCATCTTTGGAAGACCTTTCTTACGGATCGCTCATGCTTTGATTGACGTTTACGGAGAGGAAATTATTCTCCGTGACGGTGACGAAAGATTAATCTTGAATATGAGACATGATACTTCAAGTTATTCTAACAAGCCTAAAAAAGAATCAATCAACATGATTGACATATATAATGTCTCTCATGAAGATTATCTTGAGGACTTGTTTGCAAATGAAAAGATAACAAATCATCAAAGTGGCAATCCTACTTTTTCTTCTCATACCGATTTAACTTCACCGGAAGTTGTCAATCCATTAAGTGGCAATCCCACTCCGATTTCGGAACCCGTGACTAAGTCTTCTTCTTCCCCCACAATTACTTCCTTCGAAGAAAGTGATTTAATTTAGGAAGAATTTGAAGCTTATCTAGCAAGTGATTCATTTCCACCAGGAAATGATGATCATGTCGACCTTTTACTCGAGGAGTTCGTCGATGAACTCGCTCTTATTACATTTTCTATCGGGAAATGATGATCTTCCTTTTGATATCGAATCCGATCTTAGAGAAATAGAATATTTGCTTAACAATGATCCTACCAAGGAAATGGATTCTATTCTCGAGGATTCGGTTGATGAGGGTAATCTTGCAGACCCTAATAACGATCTTGTTGATACCATTCCCGAGATGTTCACCGATGAACATACTCTTGATTATTCATCTCCACCATTATATGATGATGTCGATGATGATCTTGTTGAACTTGAGTATGGTAATGATGATGTTTATGATGATCCATTTGACTCCAAGGAAGATAAAATCAAAGAGTCTAAACTCTTGATTGATGAACTTGATCCCCCTAGATCAAGTGATTTCCTTCCTTCCCCAAAGTGTGACTCGGTTCTCTATAAAGATTTTTCCGAGGTTGATGCTTTGCCCTCAACCAATAACGAGGACAAAGTATTTAATTCGGGTATACTCATTCATGAGAACCTTTTTGAAGTCACTATTCGAGCAACACCAGATAAGAATGTAAAGAAGACCACTAATGCTTCTTTAATTCTTGGGGATTTTAATCCTCCTCTTTATGAACTTCCTTTCTACAAAGAAGTTCCCGGGTCCGAAATTCTACTCTCATTTTCATCCGAAAATGAGGAAAAAGTTTTCAACCCCGGGATTCTTACTTCTAAAGGAGTTCATACTTCTCTTCTCCCAGAATTATCTCATCGGGACTCTAAATCTTTCAAAGTCATTAAAATTTTTGAAAGCCCGATGGAGATTTTTCCTTGCTCTTATGGAGAGGACATTCGTGTTTTGGATGTTCTGCGTCTCCATTTCTATCCCCCTTGACCAGTTCAAGTATGGGGGGATCGAGTCAAGCTAAGTGACCTTAAACAAGCGCTTCATGGGTGGCAACCCATGCTTATCCTTATATTATTATAATAGTAGTAATGAATAAGTGTGTTGTGAGAGAGGCTCGCCTCATCTATTTTCCGTGTTTTGTGTTTTGTGATTGTATGTCCAGGATTGCCCGGATTTTAAAGCCTTTCGTGCTCGTGGTTTTGTCCTTCGTTCACTCGAGCTTCACATCCTCAGCTTCATTATGGGAATCCAATATCCAAATCTTATCGACTA
>BQNB010118545.1:0-20971 GCA_026074375.1 Tanacetum coccineum | reverse complement strand
TCACGGTTCCCATACATCAGGACACCTCGTCAGTTCCTCTAATGACCACCCTGGATATTGATCTCACAGTCTCTCAACCTGTCTCCACAGTGGTTCAAGCACCACTACCAACATTAACAACAACCACAACATCAACAACAACAATGACAACAACAACTCTTCCTCTACCACCTCAACCACAACAACGCTCTTCAGATTCTATCTTAATTCAGCGCATCGGTGAGCTTGAACAACATATAGTAGATCTGGTACAAGCCAACTTAGCCCTGGAGGAAAGGATGGACAAACATGGGTCCAGATTATACAAATTAGAGAATCTTGATATTCACCATCAGGTGAGCAAAGCAGTGGATGAAATTGTCACGGATGTTGTTGACTAGGCTATTTAAGCTCCACTCAGGGATCGATTAAGAGACTTGCCAGAAGCTGACATGAAAGAGATCCTTCACCACCGCATGTGGGAATCCAACTCCTACAAAGCTCATGAAGATCACAAGAAGCTGTACGAAGCTCTGGAGCAGTCAATGGCCCGTGATCACACTGACCAGCTCCTAACTGATCTGGCTGAAGCAAGAAAAAAGAAGAAAAAGAGACATGATTCACCGAAAACACCACCTGGGTCTCCACCTCATCTACCACCCCCTCCTCCACCTCCAGCAGGTCCATCTGGAACTTTTGGAGCTTTTAGATCTTCTCAATTACCTCCTCCTCCACCTCTATCCACCAACCAGAGTGATTAGTCTACAAGCACCGCTGCTCCGAGCTCTTCGAAGACAGCTGCTTCAGCTGAATATACGGCTTGGACAACTACTGACACAAGACTCAAGCCGTCTGTCTCATCAATTCCTGAAGATCTACATATGGATGATGATACGGCTCCCGACGAACAGGTACATTCGTCTGGTGATGAAGACATCGGGCATGATCATATTCCCACGGTAAACTTGAAGCAAAATTGGTGGAAGCCACTCACTAAAGACAGACCCACTACACCCGAACCTGCCTGGTCCATACCATCATTTGATTTTCCTGTCCCAATGAACAACTGGGCATCCGCTCTTGCGTCCACCTATGCACCTCTACTAGAGAACTCGTTACTTGCGCAGACTGGTGACATGGCAATTTTTATGGACTGGTTCTCAAAAAGCAAGGGATCACTAAACTTAAACAACAAGACCTGGAAGGCTCGGTATATGAAATTGTCAAAGTCTTCCATCCTAATGTGATTCATCTTCAGTACCAAATGGAAGAATTCCATAAACTACTAAGCGATCAAGTGGGCGAGTCACTCATCAGGTATAATGTCAGCAAACCACTACCACTGGGTAGTCCACCAGGTCAAGTCACAATTCAATCTGACTTCTTCTTCAATAAGGACTTAGAGTATCTAAGATACGGTCACAAGAGTGGCAAACTTGCATTGTCAATCTCAAAGATGAAGGCAACCTATTATCCTGATGTTGGGTTAGAGCAGATGGTACCCGATTAGATGTGGATTGAAAAGGAATGCAAGTATGACATCGATGCTATGTATGGTATCTCTCACTGGTGGTTCCAAAGACAACGATTCTACATTGACAGACACATATCTGAGGGTGATCGCAGAGCTGTTAGGACTCATATGCGGATTTTAAGTGTTTTCAGAATTGAAGTCCTCTCCTTATATGGGTACGATTACATGAAGAAGATCGTTCTTCATAGAGCTGATCTTAAAGAATATACTATTGCGGAAAGGGACTTCAAATATTTGTACCCTAGTGACTTTGAAGATATGTACTTATTGAATCTTCAAGGTCACCTGAACCATCTACCACCCGAAGATAAGAAGATTCTCACTACTGCTGTCAACTTATGGACCAGAAACTTGGTTATAAGACAACGCGTAAAAGACTTCCAGCTGGGGATTGAAAGCTACCAGACGCAGTAAACCTCACCAAACCTCGATGGGATGCCACTGGCTTTGAGTTCAAGCACGACTTCACAGTAATTGACTCTTTAAGGGCCGTCACATTTAGGGATAAATATAGGGTTCAAATGATCATGCTGTTCAATGAGATCCACAAGTTCAGTGACGACACTCTGCAATAGATTGATGAGGCATTGGACTACCGGGTCAAGGAATTCAAGGTCAACAGGATAAATCCGGGTTTGAACACATGGTTTTGGACAAGGAAAGATGTCGACAGAAGCAAGGAGTTCATGTTTGCCATACAGAAACGGATTAAGACAAGGAGAATCTTCCAGAACCTGGAAAGCTTTGTTGGTGGAAGGATAAGAGAGGGAGACTATAGACTGCTAAAGAGAACTGAATGATCACATCATCTCGGCAATCAAGGTCCATCTCGTGTGGGGTATTATTATTATATATGTTGTGGTAATATATACATAATAAAGGAGTGATTACAATGTATTTTGTATCTGTATACTCAGTTATAATATGTTCCGTCATAGGCTTGTATAAATCAGACACAATTTCTCCCAAATTTTCATAACTTAAATCAATTGAGACCTAAAATCTCAACGGGTTTAAAATTTTTGATCGGGGGAGAAAATGTGATTTAACTATGAAAATCTGATAAAAAATGTGATCTTTTAAACCAAAAGTGTAGGCTCTCCCATATGTGCTAAACCTTTTCGAATATCGATGCACATATTGAGGGGGAGCGAATGGTGTATGATGGCAATCGTGGAAATACCAAAGACCGACCCTGTAATTACTTTATCAGAGTTATAAGGATGGTAAGGTTAGGTACTCGATCCCACGATCCCGCCAGAGCTGGAGGGATCTACCCAGGGACAATCCACTAGTTAGTGTAGAAGTCCTTAGGTATGATTACAAAAGGAGTAATAAGAGAATACGGGAATAGTGCGGACTGAGATGGAGCTAGTACTAGAACATACCCAACAAGGTTCTAGTAATGAAGTCTCGGTAACCACTGAAGGGGTTGAAGAATGAAAAAGAAATGTTAAGATAAAGGGTGAAAAGAAAGCAGCCCTCCTTAAACATTAGGCAGAAACCGAGTCACTACATATGCTATCAGAATCACATGGTTGATTGTTGACATTGAAGACAAGTATCATGGACCCAGTGATACGCTGCACAACCCTCCCTAGCCACTCAAAATCTCTCAAAGGATTCTTGTTTCATTTCTCACGGAGATAAATACATTTCTATCGTTTCTCTCACTCCGAGTTAGATGATATTAAAAAGGTCGCAGTCTGCTCCAGCCTCCGACTACTAAAACTAAAAGTGCACTATAGAGTCTAGAGCTATGAGATCATCTATAAATCTTGCTAGGATACTAATACAAATTATGATTGCTTATCATATACTGTGATAACAAGTAAGATCTTAAGAGTCCTATGCATTATCCTCGTGGTATTGCCAGAACATCCGAGTGATACGAAAGTACTCACAATGAAGATGGAAATCCTTCTAGAGCCAACATCTTACAAGCTCTTGGTAGGTGACATGTAGGATTCACTATGGATTAAACTTGTGACAAATGGAAAACAACGATGGTGCGATTCTTTATGAATCAAACTTGTTCCAGGCAGTGAATTGACGAATAGTTTTTGAAAAACCTTTCGATGTGCTCAACAACTGATTTTCGAGCACATTGATTGTGTATATCTTTCAAAACAAATGTGTTTCTGATGAAATTTGATTCTGAGCTATAAAACACTCTTGATGTGTCACAAAAATACTTTCTCAAGTGATACGTCAATTGATTTTCAAATCAATTTTTCTCATCAATTGGTAAGACAGTAACTAACCGATTCACTCTTATCGTGCTATCTGCTTTGAGACGTTTCGATAAAGAGAACATGCAAGTATGGTGATTCTGATGGTTGTACATTAGATGATCTAATACTTATACTGGAAATCCTGTCAAGGAGATTCTTCTTAAGATGAATCTACCTGATCACAGGTCGGTCCTCATGGATTCGGAGGTTAATCCAACCAGACTCGGGCGAATGACAAAGCCATATTCATCCATAAGCTTTATTGCTAACTGTTTTATTACAGGTTCACCTAAAGATGGAGATGGAGATACCTCATTCTAGTGGAGTCAATTTTAATCAAAGACATCATGACAAATGAAAGACCTACAATACAGCTTCCGCAACTCTGATGAGTATTATCATGATTCAAAAAAGTGTGAGCATGCAGGTCCGAAGGTCACAACATCACAGAATGGCAATACTCCACAACAAGGAGGATTAAGAGATTTACTGTAGATGATGATCTCAAAGAAAGCTCAAAGATTACATAATTCTAAGGAACAAAGCTTAAAGATCACTACTTGCAGTACAGAGACTAATCTTGAAGAATTAAGAGACTACGAGCCAGAGCCAAAGATCAATTCAAAGATAGCTAGGATTCAATTTGTATTTTTTGGGGTGACCTCCCTTAGGGGGGGAATGTTAGGATTATGAAAATCCATGTAAAAGACTCGGTCACCTCGTGTAATGTCTAGCATACTCGTAGCCTTAATATTAATCGTTTAATTACCGTATGACTTATGGTGTTGGGCTGGGTCTTTACCCACATGTTAGCCCACACCATAGCCCACTTAGGGGTACTAAACACATGTATTTATACCCCCTTTACATCCATGGGAAGGGGTTGGTTGATCATTTTTCATAATACACACACTAAAGGTGTTTTTCTCTCACTAGAACTCACTTTCTCTCTCTACAAAGTAGGCCAACCCTTAGATCATTGATTGTGTTATGAAATCCAATATCTTACATAAACCTAAACCATAAAATATTTTTTTCTCCCCTCTCCTTTGGATCGACCGGCCTGCCACAAGAAGAAGAAGCCATAATTTTTTTTAATAAAACTTGGGGTTAAGTTCATGTGTTTTCGGAATCAAAGGTTTAATCTATAACCCTTTTTATTTAAACTCTTTTAATTTGAATAATTGTAACTTATTAATTGGTGGAATTAACGTTTTATAAAAATACAGAAAACATGTTGGTAAGATCATCTAGAATCGTTTAGGGCATAATTATTAGCGTATGGATGCGTTTAGTTTGGGTTACGTGTTGTTAAAAGCGGAATTAAAACTGGGCAGATTTTTAGGTCATCTTGTAAAACTCATAACTTGTCATAAAAATAGCTTTTAATGATTTTCTTGAGCCTAAATCTAACTACAGAGAGTCAACTTTCCAACAAAAATAGTTTCGTGAATTTTCAATAAGTGGAATTTCGTCAAATTAATTATACAAGATAGGTTATCAAAACTGAGTTTTGGGGTCAGATTTTGGATTGTGTTTGGGAGGTTAGAAACCATATCAAAACGTCTTTTTAATTGGTGAAACTTAAAATGGAGTAAGTTTTATGTGTCTATGATTTTTTGGAATTTTGTAGATTTTTTAGAATGAAGACTCCAGAAAACAAGATTTTTTGGAACGAGTAGACAAAGCCCCTTGCACCAGTCTACGCTTCACAAGAGGTTTTGATGATCCCCTTCTCGTCCTACACTTCCTATCCTTTATCCCGGCGAAAACGCTTCCAGGATGAATCACAAGATGCTCATGGCAGGGAGAGTCCTAGAATCAGTTGTATTCTCCACTAGCTGCTTCACTTCTATGACAGGGAGCTCAGTATTGATCGACACAGTAGGTGAATTGGTACCAAACTCAGGAGCAGGCTCCTTGGGTAGAAAGGTGAGGTCCTCATCAGTCTCAGAATACATAAAATTTCTAAACACCATTTCTGCAAGAAGAAAGAACGAAATTATATATCAACAAAAATGAAGTAATAAATTAACAAATTAAGAAGACTGTACCCTTTCCACCAACAATGATTACAGGCCACTACTAGCCGTGTTCCCACGACGGTTTTAGACCAGCCATGAAGAGAATAGGATCAGGGAAGACATGAACGCTGGTAGGATATCTACCAAGACGATGGAAAGAAGATTTTTCATGGATTTTATCAGGAAGCTTGTCTCCAAAAGATTTTGTATCCCATGTGTTATCCTTGGAAAGAAGCTCGAGACAATCGGTAGGGACAATAGAGTCTTAAATAAAGAAAAATGACCTTTCCAACCCTCTATACGAGTGATGACTTTAGGAAAAAGGTGGGGAATGTGTTTATCTAATCTTTTGGAAAAGGTTAACCACTTACCACAAGGAAACAAATTAAAGAACCCCCTGAAAAGGTCAACCGATGGTTCACAGCCATACGCTTTGCACATGACGGCAAAGGTAGTGAGCTTGGCACAACCAAATGGGTTAAGCCTAGAGATTTGAATATGAAAATACTGAAGGACATCACAAAGAATTTAGAAAGAGGCAGTCTAAGGTTCGCAAGACTGAGGCAATGAGTGTATAACCCGACATATCCGTCTAGAGCATCAAATATAGTCTGATTACGCTTGGGAAGCATAACCCTATACTCAAAAGGAACGGGGTAGAGTTTA
This sequence comes from Tanacetum coccineum, assembly GCA_026074375.1. Taxonomy (NCBI): domain Eukaryota; kingdom Viridiplantae; phylum Streptophyta; class Magnoliopsida; order Asterales; family Asteraceae; genus Tanacetum; species Tanacetum coccineum. The sequence goes on along the minus strand of BQNB010118545.1, from coordinate 14,534 downwards.
AGAAAGTCGACGAGCTCTTCTTTCATGAGTTCATAAGTTTAAACATGGATAGAATCTTTGGCATTTATGGTAAAAGGAAGAAGAATGATGGTCTTACCTTCTAAATGATTGTACGATGAGCAGAGAGTGTGTGTGGAGATGAAAAATATGCTAAAAAGAAGAAAAGGGTTTTAATAGGGTATTTATGGTAAAAGTGTAACTCTCTTTACAATCGTACACGTGTAGGGATGATGAGTCATCCGGATTTCAAAATTTGGATAAGGCGTGATTTGACAATCACGTTGATCGAGGTGACTATTCAGTGTTAATCTTCTTTAAGCCTCAACTAACCCCTAGACAAGTGGGTCTAGCATTTAATGTAGGCAACACGCATAGTATAGATCTCCGATATGGCCTTTGATACTTTTTATATTAAAGTCGAAAGCAATGCATCCATAGATGTATGCATCACATTCGACTGGGGGCTTGATGACGTACCCTCCCCTCCGGCTCGAAGGCCTCCCCTTCGAGCTCAAAAGGCATCTACTCCCAATTATTAGAAACCTTCGAATAGTTTCTAGTGGCGTAAAACCATCTTCATGGTGGTTACCAGTATGGAAATCCGCCACCCGAAGACCCAAACCCTTCGCGGTAAGGACTTCGTCGAAACTAGGTCAGAGGGTTGGTCAAGTCTAAACCCACGTTCTCCCTCTCTACCAAAGCTTTCCTGCCAAGGTAGAGATCGTGGTACATAAACCCTGTAATCACCCCTTAAATCGTGGGACACCCCCACGATCACCAGTTTATGTGCAGAGCCTTGTTCCAGCCTATTTCATCACCTATAAATAGATGGCAAGGTCTTCAGGTATGTTTTACGCATTCAACACACACTTACTTACTACATACATACTTATTACTCCCAAAAGCACATACTTACTCTCACACCGGAGGTGATTCGCATGGACACCCCCTGCACTTAATTTAACGTAGTGTTTTCGTTTGTGTTATTATATGTTATTTCGAGACATGGCAATCCAGCATTCACCCCCTAATTCTTTGATACCCATCGAAGCCTGATCGTGTCTATATTTGCACAATCAGTACCCATATGACTAAGATCTAAGCTAGGCACTATACCCTCCCCTAGTGGAAGGCTAAAGCCTTATCTGCATCATTAAAATTGTAAAGCCTCACTTACACGAGCACCCTACTATAGACATACTTTGACACATGTAGAGCTTCGTATTTGTAGATATGACTACAAAGCATCACATATGTTCGACATAAGTCTCTGTTGATATGAATCCAGAGCATCACATATGCTGACATAAGTCTCTGTCGCCATAGATGCAAGGTGTGGCCTCTGTTAAAGTTATCTGTGAAGTGTCTCAGTTGGCACAAATACAAAGCATAACTCTGTTAAAATAATTCATAAGTTTCTTTATAGATACGCTTACAAAGCTTTAGACCAGTTCACATAAAAAATATTAATAAGTGTCTAGGTCAACATGATTACACAACATGACCCTTGTTAAAACATTCTGTAAAAGTATATGTCAAGACGATTGTGGAGCCTCCGCCAACATAATTCGTAAGAGTCTCAATCGAGACTATCACAGAGCTTCAGCTCTATTTACATAATAAACAAGTGCCTCCTTCGACATAATTGCAAAGTTTCGACTATGTTCATATAATAATTAAGAGTCTTCGTCGAGACGATTACATAGCATAGCTTCTGTTAACATAATCCATAAATGTCTCCTCGACACGATTACCAAGTGTAGCCTCTGTTGACATGACCCTAAATAATAGTGATGTAGGTGTATCTGTCACTACAATTACAAAGCCTCTCCCTGTCACTAAAACCACACAGCCTTGTCTCCGCTGTTAAATTTGTAAAGCCCCACTTACTCAAGCACCCTATCATAGACTCACTTTGACACATATAGAGCTTCGTATCTATAGATATAGCTAGGAGCATCACATATGCGGACATAAGTCTCTGTAGATATGAATTCGGAGCATCCCATATGCTGACATAAGTCTCTATTGACATAGATATAGAGCGTAGCCTTTGTTAAAATTATCCCTAAGTGTCTCGGTCGACATAAATTATGAAGAGCTTAGTCTTTATAAAATACAAAGATAAGAATGTCTTAATATCCATGAATTTTTAATTTAACAGAGTCTTAACTCCGACTACATGTTTACAAAGCATCACCTTTAAAAGCATTATTACAGAGCTTAACCTCTATTACATGGCTTATTCAAGCCAAAACCTTTCTATATTGGGAAAATTACTAAGTGTCGCAAACTAAGTGTTCATAAGCAAAATGATGTAAATCTTTCTACACGCTTAACGATAGTAATGTATTTCCCTGCAAAATATTTTGTGTCGTTATTTACAACAAAAGATGTCATAAGGCCATATATGAGCCTTACCGTTATTTATAACCAAGTACTTAAAAGTTTCAACGTTTGAAAGGATGTCGTAAGGGCACACTTGAGCCTTACAACTATCCAGCATCCATGGAATTCAAGTTAACTTCCAAAAGATCTTCGTTCGAAACCTTATTGGCTAAAACAGAGCAGGTCGCAACCCTCTGTTACAAGCGAAGGACTGCTTAAAAACCTTGGTACATAATTTACAAATTAGCTAAGGCTACACATGATCCTTAGCTTACATAAGGGGTTAGACTATGGTCCTCCACAATCTTCCCCGTAAACAAAGGGGTCAACAATCACACAATAAGCCATACTTGTGCCTTAAGTTTAAAGGTCAAAAAATGGCCAAAAAGAAAGGTTTAACAAAAGTAAAGTGCGAGTAATCAATCCTTACCTACGCATACATAATTAAATCCTACTAAACGGATAAATTGTATATGGTACATAATATACACATAAGGCCACACTTGAACCTTAGATTATAACTATTAAAGGTCGAAAAATGCCTAATAAAAAAGTAATTATAAACAAAGTAAGGTGCTGGAAAACAATACCTCCACCTACACATCCAAAATTAAACCAAACTATATCTAAATCACAGATCAAAGAATGGCCGAACTCCAGAGAGCATAAAATGAAAATTGTATATGGTAAATAATATTACACATAAGGCCATCACATGACCTGTAGATTGTAAAACAATACTTACAGGGTCAAAAAATGGTCCGTAACAATAAATGTAAATTGTCTAAGGACTACTACCTTACTTAAATGAAGCCATAGGTTTATATTATTTAACGCATTCTCATGTGCACCCATATTATGTCAAAAAAAAGCCAAGTTTATATAAAAACCTTGGAATTAACACGTGATCTATGGTTGGTTAAATTAAACTTTAATAAAAAAAAATCTAAAAAATAATATATAATAATCTAAAAAACAACACAAATCAATGAAACCAGGAGCAGTATAGAATTTATCCCTGTGTTCGTTTAACCCCAACAAGGCTGTGCTGGAGAATGTCGATTCCCGAGTCGAAAGAATGAATTTTGGAATGTTAGAAATGATTTGAGAGAGTAGAAAAGCTAAGTTTAAACTAATAATAAACAAAAACTAATAATAAAAAGCCAAAAAATTATGAAATTAAATCTGAAAAAACGATAGCATAAACGAATCCCGAACAAAGGTGACCCAAACCTAAAATCTTCAATTTAACTCTAAACAATTTGAACGCTAAAATTAGACTACTAATGAGACAAATAACGAAGTTAAAAAAAAACTAAAATAAAACGGAGGTCGATGACCCAAAAACAGAGTCAAGACAAAAACCGTCACCCGAACCCGTTCTTTAAAAATCAAAAGATGAAACAAATTCACCCTACGAAAGTTTTTTAATATATTTTCCTACAAATGATATGACTAAAGAAAATATGATTCTAAAAAGAAAATATTTTTTTGATATTTTTATATTATTTATGAATTTTTTAAAACTTTAACTAAATTAAATTAAAAAAAATACTAAACTATTTTTAAAAATTCTGAAAAATTTACCTAAAATACTAGACACTACAACTAACCTACGAAAAATAAGAAACCCAAATTTTGGTTTATAAATAAGCCGAAATTAAGCTCAAACGAGCTTATAGCTTAAAGGGGCAAAATCACCTTAAATATCTAAGTGCCCAAGGGTCTTACATAAAAGACCCAAGGGCACAGCGGTAAGCGAGTTATAAAAGAAGATGTAAACGAGGTAAGTGACCCGTGTTCGGATCTTGTCCACCCGGGTCACCCCTTATCACCCTCTTTTTTTTTGACAGTAGAACTATTCAAAGCAAACTTATAGAGCACATGGGGAGGCGTATTATTTTCTATAAATAAACTTTATGAAACTAAGAATAAGCTGGGAAATAGGGCTTTTGTTGCATACGGTCTTAAATTGAGCTTAAAGCAAAAATAACTTACGAATAAGCACAAAGAAGTAAGTAAATAAGTAGGAAAAATAAGCACTCAAGGGTGGGGTCTTTTGGCAGACTAACAAACTAATCTAACAGGAACTTAAGGGCAAACAAGCTAATGTATAAAATAAATAAGCCAAAACCAATGAGTATCTAAACTAAATAAGCCTAAGTAGGATAAAAAAAACAAGCACAAATAAATAATGAGAAAAGAGCAAGACAATAAGCAAAAAAGGCAAGGCAGGCATAAAGCTGTACCAAGTCCAAGGACACTTAGAACAGTTAATCAACAAGGGGATGTATAAGCAATGGGATAGGAACATACAGAGCTCACATATCTTAAAGCATAATTGGTAAATAACCAATAAGCAAGATGCATACACAATTAAGGCTAATACTCGACAAAAAAAGACATAAAACCAAAGATAAGCTATAAGTTTTAAGCAAGTGCATCACAGCCTAGGACACTCTATTTTGGCTTACATTTTTAGCCACTGAAGAGTGTGTACTTGGAGACTCAAGGCTTATAGGGCTTCATATAATGGCTTATTGGCTTTCTAGAAAAACAAAGTACACAAGATTTGCAACAAAATTAAGCCAAGAAAAAGGGTTGACAAATAGCTGTCCACAATCAGCATATGCTGATGTGGTTTGCTTAAGGAGAAGGGACAAAGTGCATCCTATAAAATAAGCTACTAAATAAGCTCAAAATTAAAAATCTAGTAAAAACAGATGGAGTTAAGCTCTAAGTGAGCTTGTGCACAAAGATTCAAGGACTGAAAAACACATTTTTTTTTAGGATTTGATGAAAACATTGCCTAGTTCCACTTGTGAAAACTTTAAAAAAAAATATGTTGACAGAATGTGTGCAAAGACTAAGGTCCCTAAGACTTTTGCTAGTTGGTCTTTAGCACACACAAAGGACACTAAAATAGCACTACAACTTATGTTTTCTAAAGCTTAAGCAATTAAGCACTTTGAAACCTTATAGTTAAATCAACGAGGATCCTATATAAAATAAGTGAAAACTTGAAAACCACTTTTTGAACTTAATAACTTTGGAAAACAGACTCTAAATTGCTTAATGATACTTAATCAAAGTTGAGCATATGACACCAACCCATGACCTTCCCATTTTGACCCATTTTGGGCTTAACCCAAACACCCCTTAAACATGGTAAAAAAAATATTAAAGCTGTTTTAAACTGATATAAGCTAAAGTTTTTGGCAACAAATGATGATCAAGCAAGAGTAAGCATAAATAAGCAACAAGACATAGAGTTAAGCAGTGAAACAAGTTGGAACAAATTTAAGCAGTTAGGTAAGAAAATGGACAATTTAGCACAAAATTTAATTTTTCATTAAAACAGTGAAGGTTACAAAAGCTTAAACACAGAATTTAAAACATAATTTAAGACATTTTAAAAGTAAAAATTACAACCTCAAAAACTACTCTCCCCCATTTTCTGTCTTCTTCTTTATATAATAAGTTTGATTCTTGTGTTTGTTGTGTTTTCTTGGTGAGAGGAAAACCAAGCTCAATCCTTGCCATTTTAATTCCTGTGGAGCCCAAACAAGTGATCATAACCCATTGAATTCTTGATACCCCAAATAAGAAAGGTCTAGGATTGCCACATTGGTTTCTTATGGTTATTGTGAGGGGAGGGTATGTTATTTGGAGTAGGATGAAGTAGGGTAAGAGTTGTTTGACCGTGGGTTTTAGGTGCAACATGGGTGGAGGTTAGGTTATGGCCGGAAAGAGTGAATAAGGAATGATAAACATGTTTAATCTTATTTTAAAAGTTGACAGGTAAATGTTTTTTAAGGAACAGTCACAAAATGGCCCCTCAAAGTGTATAATACCTGTCTTGCATCCATCTTCCTTGTGTGATTTATACAATTTTGATATGGCAACAAACAACCCCTCAAATGTATAACGGGATTGCAAGAGAGTCCTTTTGTGAACAAGATCTGCCTTTGGCAGATTCACCCCTTTGATCTTCAAACTCATCAATGTGCAAATAAATCCCCTAGTAGTTTCTTATTTTGTTTATAAAGAAAGGCATTGCTTGATTTTGGTGCCAGAAGGTCAATATAGTCCTTCATAATTTACACAAATGGGCTATGCATTTGTCTTGGGCCCATTTGGTCTTCAAAAGGTATACATAATGCTCCCCCGCTTATCAGATTGTACGGGTTTGACCGTATTAATATTCTTCATTGTCGGCTTTTGACTTTTTGGACTGAACTTGCTTCCACACCTTTTTCCATTATAGTGCTCGCGGGATTTTTGGTCTCCGAGGATTTGTCTTTCGTTCAATATGTCCTATAGTGGAATATCTCTGGCTTAAATGAAGTCATAGGTTCATACACATACAAAATATACAACCTTTGAGGTTTTATATTACTTAACACATTCTCAAGTGTACCCATATTATGTCATTATGGTATAATCATTACAAAACAAAGCCAAGTTTATATAAAAACCTTGGAACTTAGTCGGGTTCTACATCCCAAAAGCACTTAGAAAACCTCTAAAAGTTTTAAGTAGTGTAAAATCATCTTCGCAATGGTTACCAGTATGGGAATCCGACACACGAAACCCAACGCCCTTTGGGGTGTGCCCTTCGGAGAAACTAACGCAGAGGTACAAATACGTTCTAATAAAATTCGGTTGGAATTTACAGCGTAAGTTACAACCTACAAAAAGGGGTTTCAAGACTACTTGAGTCAAATCTCACGCCTCCTATGAAGTCATAACATTAGACTAGAGGGCTATAATAAGGTATTCTTTTCGATAAAGTCAAATTTAGGCTATTACAAACAAGTATAGCAACTTTTATAAAACAAAAGTAGCATAAATTATTAGTAAGTCTTTTTTAAAAGCAATGATTTGTCTAAAGCTATGCACTCTTCGCATGTATAACATTATACTGGGGGGCTTGATGACGTACGCTCCACTCCACTTACGAGCATTACCGTCACTCTGGTACGTATCTTACCATTTGTATAAAGGGTGATGACGTACCCTCCTAAAGGAAGAAGCCTAAACCTTCACCCAAAACAATCACAGATTCTAACCTGTAGACCTTTCTCTTAAGTTTGAAAGCCCCGTAGAAGGCCCTGTCAAAGGCCCCGTAGAAGTCCCCGTCGAAGGCCCTATAGAAGGAAACTCTTTGGAGCCTAAAGATCACAGCCTCTCTACCTACAAACGTGGGTATGATCGAGCTAGTCAAACAGAGTTGGTCAAACAAGATATGGACAAGGAAGAGCTGGTTAATAGCCATGATCTCCTAGGACCTGGTCAATAGGCATTATCTCCATAACTGCCACCCATGATCTCTACATGACCTGTGTAACTGCCTCCCCACATCTTAGTCATATTACCTATAAATAGGGAAGCCATCACAAAGGATGTAAGCTAACTTAACCCATGAGATATCATCTTCTCTACCTTAATACTTTTATAACATAATCACTATGACTGATTCTCACACTGAAGACGGTTCCTGGGGCTTCCCCTTGGGATCCGTCTAACGTAGTGTCTTCTATTTCTTATATGCAGGTTATCTTGTACTCGGCATCACCACCATCAACACCATGTTATTCTTCGATCGCCATCAAAGCCTGATCGTGCCCATATTTTCAAAATCAGCTACCGAGTTCATAATAACATAAATAAGGAGAGTAATAAGAGACATACGAGATTCGGCTAGATAACGGATGATTAACCCGATTACAAATAACCAAAAATATACATAACCCTTTTTATTCAATATCACTATAACTATAACACTTTCTTCTTGGTATTCTCCTTGAATTTGTGGTTCTTGATAGTAGATTGAGTTGTAGAAATGTGTGTGATTGATATAGATAATGTTGGAAATGCCACGCTATTTATAGGCTGTCAAGGGGGTAAAGTGCGGCGTACTTGGCTGTTTGTAGGCTAAGTTTTATTAATGCTGAAGGAAAGTGCGGCACACATTTGGGAAAAACTAGCACACTTATTGTAATTACTGATTCATTTATTTTAGGGATAAGTATGGCGCACACAAGAGTATGTACGACGTACTTCTTCGGTATTTTAGGATTTATTCTTTATCTTTGTGTAACTTGACTTCCGTATAGCGTGAACACTTGTATCTTGTACATTTTATGCTCGAACTTATCTTTAAGTGAACCTGCACATATTTCATGCTATTAAGTATCAAAAGTTCACTAGAAATGATAATAATATATACAATAACGCCATCGAAATATGTATAATCAAGGCGTTATCAAATTCCTCCACAGTTAGCTATTGCTTGCCCTCAAGCAATTAAAGCGAGAAAACAAAGTGTTTAACTAGTTAATAAACTTTTCAACATAAACATATAACATAAGCACCTTACAAAAGGGATATATTTATTTATTCACACAAGTCACTCATATAGGGTTTGTTTTTGTGAGATCACTCAATTTGCACAGACATAATCTAGATAGCTACCATGCTTGTACAAGACACATAACATTGAATGATGGGGCGGGAGAGACCTGTTGAGCATCAAGTCCAAAATCTCAATGTGAGGCAACATTTATTATGTGGGAATTGTTGTGGGTTTGAACATTGTGTAAACATATAATAATATCACTTTTTTTTGTGCAAACCACTGTAGGCCCCTCCATATCTAAACAACATACCCCTTCCTATTCAATTAAGCGAACCCGCTGTTACTTAATTTTAACTTTTCTTCCGACTGATAGTATTCTCCGTGTTTATAACAACATTACACATATAATTTTAAATTTTCTTGATATTATTCTTTTTAATTTTTTTTAATACCAAACGATAACAATACGATAACTAATGCTGGTACAGAACTTAATCATTTGAGCATATTGTATACTTGGGAGATTTTAGTACTAAAAGCGAGTGCTGCAGATAGTGGGATTTAATGGGGATTTATTTTACCTCTTATCATGTGAAATTGTCTATAAATTAACCTCACTGCAGTCTAGTAAATGATAATCAAGCACAAGTTCTAGAGCTACTAAATTATCGGCACACTCATAAAATATACAAAAGATATACATCAAAGGCTATAATTTACCTGACAATTTAGTGGAGTATTTTGTGCTAGTTATAATGTCAATCCGAATGAATTTGCCTTACTAAGTGTTATACATTTTTTAATTTGGAAGAAAGCTATATTTTTTTTTTATAAATATCAGTTAAAACGGGGCCAGATTACAGGGCAAACATGAAAGGAATTGATATATTTAATTTTTCCTATTTGGCTCTCCCTCCACACTTAAGTTGAACATTGCCCTCAATGTGAGAACTGATAAATATAGAAAATAGGGAAAATTAAGGGAAAATGGTACTTCCCGGGGCATGAGTGAGTGTAGCTGCGAGAGAACATTAATTTTCTGCCATCTTTTCTTTGTACTTGTATACCTGAAATAGGAAATAAACAAAACACAAAAAAAGAGAATATTTTTTGGGGTTATTTGATTTTTTTCGAATTTTTATATGTATTTTACGTGGGTCTCCTCCACACTTAAGTTGAAAAGAGATAAAGCACGGGTTGCCTCTCGATAAGCGCTTAATTTTTCAGAATCATTAGCTAGACTTATACTTCAGAGTCAAAAACTTCGCATACATGTATGCTATTCAATGGAATTTCATCTCTTTTGGATATATTTTTAGTTTTTTTGACATGCGTCGCAAAGGCGAACTAGAGTATGAGCTTCTTTTATGATGGTTGGCCAGTAAAAATCAGAGTCTAAGACTTTTTTAGCGGTGGTGGTGGGTCCATAATGTCCATCGGTAGGTCCGTTGTGACATTGATCTAATATAGTATGAGTTTCTGGTCCTGATACACAGCGTCGAATCATACCTTCGGAACATACTTTAAAAAGATGAGGTTCTTCCAAAAAGTAGTTTTTAAGGTTTGAGAAGAATTTTATTTTCTGTTGGCACGTCATTCCTTTAGGAATTATGCCTCATGCCAAAGAGTTTGCAAAGTCAGCGAACCATGGTATTTCTTTGGCACTAATTTCCATAAGGGTTTCGCCAAGAAAGTTATCGTCGATTTCAACGTCATCACTTGTCTCATCATTTTCAATTCGTGATAAGTGATCGGCGACTACATTTTTCGGTACCTTTTTTGTCTTTTATTTCTATATCAAATTCTTGCAATAGCAATATCCAATGTATGAGACGTGGTTTAGCATCTTGCTTTTTGAAGAGGTGCCTAAAAGCTGAGTGATCGGTGTAAACAACAGTTTTTGATAACATCAGATAGGGTCGGAATTTATTAAATGCAAAAACTACAGCCATAAGTTCTTTTTCTATAACCGTATAATTTTGCTGAGCTGCATTTAGAGTTTTACTTGCAAAATAGATGAGGTAAAAGTGTTTTTCATCTTTTTGTCCTAAAACTACTCTAACTGAGAATTCTCTTGCATCACACATTAGTTCGAATGGAAGATTCCAATTCAGGCTTATGATGACTGGAGTGCATGTGAGCTTTTCTTTTAATGAATTGAATGCTTTGTGACATTCATCATCGAATTCGAATGGAGTATCTTTTTCAAGTAATTTGGTTAAAGGACGGGCAGTTTTTTAGAAGTCTTTTATGAAACATCGGTAGAATCTGGCATGTCCCAAAAAACTTCTAGTGCCTTTCACATTAGTGGGGGGTGGAAGTTTAGAGATTACGTCGATTTTGGCTTTATCAACTTCAAGTCCTGCTCCAGAAACTTTGTGTCCAAGAACAATTTCTTCTTTACCCATAAAGTGACATATTTCCCAATTTAGGACAAGACTTGCATCTTTACAATGTTTGAGCATTTTATCAAGATTGTGAAGACAATTATCGAAGGATTTTCCAAAGAGGGAGAAGTCGTCCATGAATACTTCTACAGATTCTTCGATCATGTCATGAAAGATTGCTAACATGCACCTTTGGAAAGTAGCGGGGGCATTGCACAAGCCAAAAGGCATTTGCCTATAGCGTATGTTCCAAAAGGGCAAGTGAAGGTTGTTTTTTCTTGATCCATAGGATCGACCGGTATTTGAAAATATCTATAAAAACCATCGAGGAAACAGAAGTATTTATTTTCTGCGAGTTTTTCTAACATTTGATTCATGAATGGCAATGGAAAATGGTCTTTCGCGGTTGCTTCGTTAACTTTACGATAGTCGATACAAACTTGCCAACTCGTAACGGTTCTTGTTGGGACAAGTTCATTTTTTTCATTTGTGACTACTGTGATACCACCTTTTGTGGTACACAATGGATGGGACTAACCCAAGGGTTATCAGCGATAAGATATATAATACCCATATCGAGGAGTTGAACTATTTCTTGTTTAACTACTTCTTGGATATTTGGATTTAATATTCTTTGTTTTTGAACAACTGGTTTTTTGTCTTCTAAAAGTTAAATTTTATGTTTTCAGAAGGACAAGAAGATACTAGGAATGTCTGTTGTTTTCCAAGAAAAAGCTTGTTGTGTCTTTTAAGAACATATATGAACTTATTTTTGTTTTGTTTAGAAAGCTGAGACGAAATGATCACTAAAAGAAAAGAGGGTTCTTCCAAGAATGCATATTCTAAATGACCAGGAAGATGTTTAAGTTAAAGATCCGTAGGAGGTTCATCAAGAGATTTCTTGATTTTATAATCAGTGTCGAATGTGATTTTTTGAAAGAGTATTTCTTCTTCATTGTTTTCAGGTTCAGTATTTTCTTTGATATTCATGGCTATGAATTCATTACATTCGGCAAAGATTTTATCTTCGAGGGAAGTTCCTTCGATGAAGTAAAGGATTTTACTAGCTTCATCGAGTAGAGCATTAAAATCTTCTTCTAAGATTTCATCAATGACATCAATATTGAAACATGTATCGTCATTAAAATATGAACGTTTCATCTCGGAATGGATAGAAAAGATCATTCGTTCATAACCAACTCCAAGATTGAGTTGTTTTTGTTTTACGCGAATTACAGCATATGCGGTGTGTATGAAAGGTCTTCCTAAAATGAGAGGAACTTTGTTATCCATTTCGAGAATAACGAAATCCATGAGAAAATTAAATTTACCAACTTCGACTAGCATATTTTTAGCAATTCAAATAGGGTATTGGAAAGATCGTTCCACTAATCTTATGCTCATTTTAGCTGGTTTGAGAGTTTCAAGAGATAATTTAGCATAGAGAGAATATGGCATAAGATTGATGCTAGCGCCAAGATCGGCCAAGGCGTTACAAGAGAAGGTTTTGCAGGAAGTACATGGAATAAGGAAACTTTCGGGGTCTCTGAGTTTGGGTGGAACTTTATTTTAGATGATAGCTGAACTTTCATCGCTAAGGAAAGCTGAAGAAATTTGTTCAAGCTTATGTTTTTTACTGACGAGTTCTTTGAGAAATTTGCCATAATTTGGCATTCCTGCTAAAACGTCGACAAGAGGTACGTTGATTCAAACGACTCGAATCGTGTCAAGAAATTTTCCGTATTGAGCTTCCATTTTCTCTTTTTGAAGGCGTTGAGGATATGGGATTCCTGGTTTATATGGCTTAGGAGATGGTGCTTCTTTGGTTGGTTACAGTTTTTAAGATTGAGGTGTTGTTGTTGATTCTTCATTTTCATCATCACTATTAAAATTAATAGGATTTTGTGATTCATTTTGTTCCTGAGAATTATTAGGGTTGGTGAGTGGGTCATAGGATCTACCCTTCTTGTAAATACAGAATTTAGATGCTTATTTTGAGCTTGAGCTGGTTGGTATGGTTTAGGTGGGTTACCTCAGGGGTTTGGTTAAGTGTTACTTAGAAGAGATCCAGAAGGTCGAGCAGATTGCTTGTCACCAAGTTTGTCGAACTTTGCTTCTTTGTTTTGGATAGAGGCTTGATGGTTTTTGTTGGGTGTTTCAAGTTTGTTTTTAAGTACCATGAACGTTTCTTTAACAAAAGTGTTTGTTGATTGTTGAGCTTTTATGAATTCGCTTAATTGTTTTTGAAGGTCAGGTTTATCATCGTTATTAGGTCGGTAATAGTCTCGATTGTAATCGTTTCTTCCGCTTGAACGTCATTTATCACGATTTGAGTCACGTTCGCGATGATCATTGTAGAAACGAGTGCGTCAAAGGTTTGCATCGTTACAATCCGCAGTTGAGTGATTCCTTCCGCAGTGATTGCAATCGGTACGAGATTTCATTTCTTTGTAAAGAGCATTCATTTTCATGGTTATGGCATCCATTCTTGCCATAATTTTATCTGTGTCAGAATTACTGCTGCCTTCATTGACGAAAGCTACAGTTTTACGAATAGGAGTTTTGGGTTTTTGGTTTTTAGCCCAATCGAGTTTGAGTAAGACTTTGTCTTTGAGAAGTTGATAGGCTTTATTTGGGGTTTTATAAATTAATATGCCTCTAGCTGCAACATTTAGAGCTTCTTGAGTTGTTTCGTTAAGGCCATGATAAAAGATTCTAATAATATTGCCTTTGGTTAAACCGTGTCCATGACAATTTCTTAATAAATCTTTCATACGAAGCCATGCATCGGTTAGAGTTTCATGATCGTGTTGGGAAAATGCTCGGATTTCTCTGAGAAGTCGGTCGAATAAAGCTGGGGGAAAGAATCGGCTTATAAAAGCAGTTTGAAGTTCGTCCCAGGATTCAATGGTACCTTCGTTGAGTTCATCCAACCAAGTTTTTGCTTCACCCGTGAGTGATAGGGAAAACATCATTAGTTGGACATCTTCGTTTTCGGTTTCCCCGTATTTGAACATATCACATACACTGAGAAAGTCATGAACGTGTTTGTGAGGATCGGATTTGATTCTACCATCGAAATAGTTTCCTTTGATAAGAGTCAAATGGTTTCCTTTAATTACGAATTCGTTGGCAGTTTCGGGTAGGGTAATTGTTGGACCGGGAGTTCGGGAGACAACACGGTCGGCTATCCACAAAGGTTCATCATCGGGATTAGCCATGAGATCGTGAATTTCAAAAAGGTTAAGAAAGCCACGATTATGGTTGATATCGATGACATGTGGATAGACATCTCTTGGATTTTTGGGTCCTTCGTCCATTCGTTCGAATGGAACTCTCCTATTACGTCTATGATTTAAAGTTCTTTTAGGTTCAGTTAATGGTTCAAAAGGTTCATA
>BQNB010118544.1:0-20972 GCA_026074375.1 Tanacetum coccineum | reverse complement strand
TGTTGTAGTAGTGATTTAAGGATGAATGAAAGGGATTTGGTGGAGATTTGAAGGTGATAATGGTGGATTTAGTGCTACAGTTGTCGAACCAGGGAGAAAAAAAGAGGGGAGTGCCGATGGTTATTATAAATAATCGTGGGTGTGTGTTTTTTTGTAAGTGAAGATGTGTTTATACATGGTTATTTAGTAGTTGCTAAAAAAATAAAAGGGATGTGGGGCTTTATTGTTGGTTCGTCCGGTTATAGGAGAGGGGAGGGAGTGGGCTTTGGCCCATTTCTATTTAACTACTAATACTCTTAAATCTCGGGTCCTAAAACCTTTTCTAGCCCGATACTTTTTCCTAAAACGCGATTTTCGTCTAGGTGCAATGTAAAACACGAGAAAAACCAAAAATACACAAATAAAAATAATTTGGTACTCAAGGCCCGTATACAGAGTCATTGGTTTCTTGATTGTAAAAAAACGAATAATTTCAATTGTAAGATTCGCGAGGATTTTAAAATTGACGATTTTAATAAAAATCGATTAAGAAAATAAAATGAATGATTAAAAAATTAAAATTTAATTATTAATTTAAATTAAGTAGTAACCTTAATTACGGGGTTTTACATCCTCCCCTCCTTACGGGAGCGCCGTCCCGGTGCTTAATTCGCCTTATTCGTCGTATGGTTACTTGTGAAGAGATGAGGATACACATAGATCTTTGGTGGAGGTTTTTAACAAAAATTGAATGAACAAAAGTCAAAGCATCAAATATATGAAATGAATATGAGCAAAAGGATTGAGTGCCGTGAGAATTCTTAAAAGGAAGGATAAAATACCTGACTAAAAAAAGGCATTGGAATCGAATAGTTTTGAAAAGTCGTTAATTCTTGGGAACGGTTAGGGTTCATTACGATTAGCTTATCAAGTTAGCGTAGGTCGATATACATTCGAAAAGAAATCCATATAACAAATTATGAGTCGAAAGAAGTTCATAGCCCAAAGAATGATTCTTACAAACGAACGCACGCTATGTCGGATACACATAAGCCCACTCATTCACAATTCGTCACTTACATAAAGAGGCGTCCCAATCCATATAAGTGATGAATTATGAACTTATGGTTCGGTGGTTTATAATTTCCTTATTCAAATGAAAAAGCGTCCTAATTCATTTCAATAAGATGATTATAAATCATTCTACTTAAGCATGGCCGACACAAAACATAATATCAAAACAATGTCACAATAAGTAAAAATAAGTGTCTACTTGGCGGCATGATTCTTCAAAATCATAAGAGGTAACAAGAAGAGTAATGAGATGTTAGTCCATCATGTTCCAAAGGTAAGTGCCAAAAGATGGCACAATCCGAGGTAACAAGATAAAGCCGTACTTTCATCAATTGGAAGATTTCAAAACAATGGACTACAAACACAACATACGCGATTCAAAAGCATAAGAAGAGTGTTCGGACTCGGAGTCGAACAATAAAATAACTAGTGGAATTGACAAAGTACATCGAATGTCAATATTATCAAAATGGAAATAAAATAAAGTCACGTTAATGTTTCAGAGATCACCGCATCGCTCATAAAATATAAAATAAAAAAGAACTTATTAAGACTTACCATAGCACTATACACATATGTAGGTAATTATCATTACATAAACATTTCTACCCTTTGCAATCTGACTTAATGGACCAATATTTTAAAATTCATAATAGGTATAAACAAATGGTTTTTGCCTTAAAAAAGATGTTAGACTCTAGTTTACTGAGATTACAAGATAAATACTCAAAGTGTTACGATCCTAAATGAGGTTATCATTTTACCATCATGTGCCAAATCTGATCATTTAAAACGTTTTCTTATTCTATCATTTTTAGCATAATTCCTATTTTATAACTCCGTTTGACCCAAAACAAAAGCCCATATTTAAGTTTATCTAAATCCTATAGGTTTTAATTGGAAAATGAGGCACTTAATATGAAAATATTGGTCTCAAACTCATTTTAAAAATCTGGGCACAATTTATGATTAGTTTGGCCGTTATAGTCGTAACTCATTCATCCGAAATAGTTACGGATTTATCCAAAGAACCACGTGGTCCTCATATGTTTTACCATTCACCGATGTAGAAACCCAGTAGCCTCCAAGTCAGATAACTTTAGTTATAAGCCTAACTATCTGCATTACATATAATGGGTACACACTAAGTTTGTTTCCACGGTTTTGGTCGTATCTTGACCATCCGGAAGAGTTGGAGTTCCATCCAACTTGCCACTAGGACCTAACATATTAGCCTATTCATTAATGCAAGGATACAATAGAATTTAAGCAAAAAAAATTCCCATTAAAATACCACCTTTACTCGAAATTTCCAAAAAAAGTAGCCGAAAGTAACCATAAATAGTCAACACTTATAGGAATTACTATTATATATATAGATGGTTGTGATCCCGAAGATAATTGTGAGAATTTGAGAGGAGAGTAGCTCATATATGTACGAGTATCCATATATAATACTAGTATTGATGTTCGAGGGAGAAATTAAGAAAACAAGAAGTACGCGATAGTCGGAGTGGTCAATATATAACCGACCGATATAAGGCAAATAGTATGACATCATAAGATAGATGTATGAGAGAAAAATAATAACCAAGCATTATATATTCATTATTAATATAATAGCAATAAGGATGTAAAAGGGAGCATATAAGTTACTTGGGAGCAAGCGCGCACGGATATGGAACAATGGTGAAGGAATCTTAAAATTTTTCAAAAAATGGTTATAGTCTAGGGTTTTGAAAACTACCTAGTTCGCTATAACGAGTGCTCTGATACCAATCTGTAACACCCCCAAAAATTACAACGCAACGGAATACCACTTGAGGTGCTACTTCATAGCAAAAAGTACAAGTTACAGAAAACGACATTAAAAGAGACGTTAATAAAATGTCACATTCGATTAAAATTTCAGAGTAAAATCAGGTCCTAATAATTTATTTTTAACAAAGGTTACAAGAGTTTAAACATGACTCCTTTGTATATTTTAATAATAAATGGTTGTCGAATGTGAAGAAAAACTAAGTCTTTAAAGTCTTTGAATGTGAAGAAAAACCAGTCTTTTAGTTTTGATATATCCAGCGCAACTAGGAATGCTCCCAATGCTCAGCTATAGCAACTTAAACAACCTGAGAAAATACATGCAAAATGTCAACAATAATATTGGTGAATTCATAGGTTTAAGTAAACCAGTATTGAAATAATTCAAGTAAATATTTCAGTAAGAAAAGCTTCAGCGCTACAACATTTCAAAGTGATTTCGATAAGCAAGTAATATTTCAATAGTGGCCCTCAAGGTTAAGATCAGGTTAGCGACAGTAGTTCTAAAGTATAATTCAACATTACCGCATTAAGGCTCATGACACCTGTATGAAACCTTGACAATAACGCATATCAAATGCAAATACATTTTGCCCCGTACTAGGTATTATTGCCTCATACCTACGATTCTCAATACAAATCGCTCGTTAAAAAGGTGCTCGAAAGAATTCGATTAGACCCTCGGACGGGGTTGTCAAACCTAATAGATCTATTAAATGTACTAGCGTTCACCCCTACAGGGCAATTAACGGTTCATGAAATTAGGGACTTTGGCAATAGCGACTCATGCAGATAATTTCATAATCGGGCGGATACCCTTCAAGACTTTAGTTGTGTTCCTTAGTAACAAATAAAGTGTCCAAAACTCACCGGTTCATAAATAGATAATTCATGATCTCAATCATGTTAGTAAGCAAATTCAAGCTTTTAATAAAATCTGTAGTAAAAAACCATGTTATCACAATCCATGTATTAGAAATCATGTGGTAGGCAAGTAAAAGCTTTAGTAAAAACATTCATGTAACGCTCATGTAGTAGAAATCAATAAGTTTATTAGTAAAACGAGCATGTATTCTCACCCCGAAAATAGTTATGAAAACCATTAAAGTAGGAAAGGTGGGGCTATGAACTCACCTTGATCAACGATCACGATCAAATAATTCGAAAATAAAAAGATCTTAGCAAGCAAACGATCTCGATCACGGACCTATTAATATGCGTTCGATTATAATACGCACAAAATACGATCAACGATGCGTACATCGTTACGACGAAAACATATATATTTTTATATATATATATACATTCATACATATATGTGATGATAAATCTACTTGCGCGTTCTAAACCTTAACACTTAGTATATTTTATATACTATTTTCCATCCATTCTTAAATTTAAAAAAAAAAAAAAAACAAAAAAAAAAAAAAAAAAATAAATAAAAAAAAAAATAAAAAAAAAAAAAACAAATTATATAATTTATTGAAAACTTTTATTTTCGAAAAGTTATCATTTTTAAAAAGAGTAATATTTTTTTACTTTCAATTTTTAGAATCAACCAAATCGGCTACTTAAAATATATTTACTTACTATTAAATTTTTATATCGTTTATTCATTTTTTATAATTCGAAATCACTTTCATAGTTCGTTAATGTTTTACTAAAGTCCTCGTTGACCTTTACGTTTGACTTTTATAAAATATATTTATTTTCTAAGTCTGACCCGTCCCAAACGACCCACTAAATCACATTTTTCCTCGATTCGACAAAAAGAGACCCTACGTAAAACGTCATTCCGAACAACTTTGCGTTGTTTCGCGGAAGGCCGAAACGGAATCGAAAGTGCTCAAAACATTAATTTATTAAATCTGTCAGATTTAATTAAATATTAAAATGACTTATTTTTTTATTAAAGTGTATATATCGATCTAGCTCCTGTTTCTTCGTTATTGGGAGTTAGAAGTCCCGTTTTATATCAAAACGTCCGCAAAAATATAATTTGATATAACTTACAACCCAAATTATGATTTTCCAAAATCTCGAACCCCGAATAACCTGTTCCGTTTTCTGGTCTAATTAACCAGATACAAAAGGCGTTAAATCTCGTTTTTGACTAAAAAACTCATCAAAAATATATTCAATATGCCTTATAATTTCATATAAATCCCACTTTAACATCAATATCATATTATTTCCTACGCCGCATGTAACATCCGGAAATTTTCGAAACATATTTTAAATAATAAATCATATTTTTTATTACATCTCTCATGTGCAAGTTCATTTTTCATATCCTTTCATCTCTCCTTGACTTGAATATACGACAAATACACGCATCCTGATCGCACTGCTCCCGCTCTTCCAAGTCCAACGCCCTGAATTATCAAAAATGACAACTAGATCACGTTTTCATTATTCGGACTCTAAAGCAATTTGATGTAAAACGATATTCCTGACAACTTTTTAGTTTTGACCGAGACCCGAAAACAGTCAGAAAGTGACTGAAATGCCCTCGCAAGATTTTAGAAACAAGAAAACAATTAAATTATATTTAATTATCACTTTTTATTAAATAAAAATATTTAATAAATTATTTATCATTTTATTCAGTAATGTTGGTTAAAAACGCAAATATTCAAGTAAAAGATCATTTTGCGGAAAACGTTTATCAGTAATATACAATATAAATAATTAACGTTTTAAATAAAGTGATAAAAAACGTTTATGAAAATTATCGAGTGATTAACTCATTTTTATGGGAAAATGATTTGGAAAATTATGAGCATGTTCGTGTCTTGACATATACGTTAAAGTCGATTAATGAGGTCACCGAACCGATATCTTATCGAAATTATGTTAAAAACTTCAAAAATAAACCCTTAAACTATTAATCACTTTCTATTCTCATTTTTTTAAAACTTTTATATATTTATATATATATATTTTATATATATATAATATTTTTATATATATATATATATATTTAATATATATATATATAAGCTTTATCTTTTATCATTAATACATAAATTTTACAAATACATGCCCCTATCTCTCTCCATGTTTTACGGCGCCGCTCCGGCACTGCGCGCCGGAAATCTTTTTCCGGTCGAATCCAAAAATACACCCCATCACCCGATCTACCCGATCCCCACCACCACTCGCTGCGACGCGCCGCCGCTACCCCTTTTTTTTTTGGCCGACAACAGCCACCACCACACCGACCACCACAAGGGGTGCCGACTCGAGCGAGCAGCAGACGAGCTCTACAGGCAGAAGGCTGAGTTTTGGTTTGTGTTTTGCACGAAAAGTGGTGGTTCGGTGTTTGATGTTGTGCACAAGAGGGTGTGTGGTGTTGGTCATACTCCACATCAAGGGTGCGTTTGATTTCGGGTCAGCCACCCATAAAGGGTGTGCGTGTGGTTTTTATTTATTTATTTATTTATTTAACAAGCACAAGAGTGCGTTTTGGTTTAAGCATAAGCACCAACAGGTGCGTTTGGTTTGGTGGGGCAGCCACCAAAATAGGGGGCGTTTGGTTTGTTATATCATATATGGTGCGTTTGATTGATAAACGACCCACTAGGGGTGCGTTTGGTATAGTAACAGCAGACTAGGGGTGTTTGTATATCTCTGCCCTCTCATTACTAACGTTAAGTGTGCCGTTTAGGCATTGCCTAGAAGAGAAAACACCAAATGGGGGTGTTCTTGGGTTGTTGGAGCAAGAAACACAAAAAAAGGGGTGTTTGGGTGAGCAGGAAACCCCAAAAAGGGCGTTTGGGTGAGCAGAAAACTATAAAGGGTGCGTTTGGGATAGCAGGAAACCCAAACAGGGGTGTTTGGGACAGCATGGGTGTTTGGTTGGGTAGATTTGCAACAAAGGGTGCGTTTGGTTTAGCAAAAAGACCAACAAGGGTTCGTTTGGTTTATGCAATTGACTAATAAATATAACACGAGATTTATAAATTATAAATCAAAACTAAATGGTGGTTAATGGTTAAATAAATGTGATATTCATTACTTTGTTTTAGTTGATATATATAAATATATACATAGATATTTAAAACACGCGGGTTGTTTGGAAAGTAGAAAAACATTAGATTTTATAAATATGGGAAACGTTATATAACCAGAAAGATCATTGGAATTTATTAATAAATTTCTCTATTTCGTCTGTTTTACTAAACCTAATTATTTTAGAAACGGTAAAAGAGACCTAAGTTATATATTTTAAAGCTACAATACAGTCTTAACATGTACACTAACTCGAAACGAATAAGAATTATACTTTTACCCCTTCATACACCGTATTTTAGTCCGTGAAGTTCAATAGACGAAAGATATAATTATATCCCCTATAATTTATAAATTCTCGCACCAGACGCAACTGGTAAAATCTAAAACTTAAGCTCAAAGCTTTACACTACCATCGTGATGTTTAATTCATAACTTTAAGACGGTCTTCTCTTATTGTGTTACTTTTTATGCAATGACTTTTATACATTAAATTGGTTGTCGAATATTTTGTTTCAATTATTTTCTTCCGTTCTTCATAAAATACCTGAACAGTCTTTCCTAACCTTCACTTAACATCCCATATGGATATGTTATCTTCTATATATAATTCACCGGTACGAATTACGCTCCTTCATCTACTCGCACTCGCTTTCTCGCCTCGTCTCGCTGTCACTCTATATACAGAATCTATTACATACTTTTCGTTTACATTTTCGATTACTTTAGCTTAACAACCACTAACATCTACAACTTGAGATCTAAATCCGTTCTCAATTCGTTTTCGCTTTGATGGTAACCAAATATCGGAAAACCCAGATACATTACCTCTAGGCTACTGGGTCTTAGCGTTAGATAAACCGCCACTTCTGATCGAGCCGTTCTGGTTTCTCGTTTTGTGTTGTGCTTAATTGTTCATTTCTGCAAATGTTCTCACTAACATCAATGTGTAGTTTTATGCCCTATGTTTTTATTGTTTTACTATATTTTTTGGAGTGAGAAATGCTTGTTGCAACTGCGTTTACATGGGATGTTACAACTTGGTTGCATACTCATTTACATGTCTCGCTATGGATCACCATTATTTGAACTTCATTTTTGTGTCACAAATACATACTTTTACTTTTGACAAATTGATTTAGGATTAGCTTAAGCGGATTTGAATTGATAACAACAATTATGCCGGGTGTCTTGGAAGGGACACCGGGGTACGGGCGACATATTTTTTACACATTAATGCACCGGGTGTTTCTTGGAAGGGCGATACTGGTAATGGTGTACATATTTTTACGTTAATGCCCGGGTGTTCTTAGAGGGGACAGTAACGGGAGTAGATATTCTTTAAATAAATGCCAGGGTGTTCTTGGAGGGCCCGACCTGTTGATGGGCTATATATAGTCTACGTCACAGCTTCATGAACTGTAAATCACTTGGAGGGTGAGACGGAAAGTTATGAAATAGATCTATTCGGGTGTGAATTCCCGTTCAGGTGATTAGCTATCACTGGGCAACGAACGTTATAGCATGTTGTCCACGCGAATGTTATAAAATAGATCTATTCGGGATTGACAATCCCCGTTCGGGTGATTAGCTATCACTGGGCAACGAACGTTATAACATGTCGGATTACGATTGGTTGGGTCTACAGGGCCAACAATACATATACATGATGACTACTTACGGTTTTTGTATTGAATAATGTGGTAAGACAATACTTTTGAACAAAGGTGGTTCAACTATACATACGTTTTTTGGTGACATTAAATTGGTCATGCATTCTTTATAAATCTTTGGGATAAGATTGGTACTTTTGGTGACATAAAATGTGTCGTGCATTCTTTATAAATCTTTGGGATTTTTACATGGTACTGTGATGACACAGTGGACAAATACATTCATTTGAAACTTACATTCATATTTAAACTAACCTATGAACTCACCAACTTTATGTTGACCGTTTTAAGCATGTTTTTCTCAGGTGATATAGATACTTGGCTTACTTGAAGTGCATTGGAGTCTATACATTCAAGTTTTTCATGGTGATGCAATTATGGGACAAATGTTATATCAATTTCAAGGAAATCAACGAGATTATTTTTCAAACGACACATTTAGAGGTCGTTCTCTTGTATCTAGCGCTGTGTATTATGAAGTAGCACCCCATGTGGTATTCCGCTGCGTTGTGATTTTTGGGGGTGTTACAGATTGGTATCAGAGCACTGGTTATAGAGAACTAGGTTGCATATTTTACCCTAGACTATAACCGTTTTCACAAACATTGCATCACATCAAACATTTTCAAAGTGCATACACGCTACTTGCTTATGTGCTTACATTACGTGCTGCATTAAGTGCTTACGTGACATACATATATAATATATATATGCTTGCATTCCTTTCGCGTATATCGTACGCTTATTTATATAAGAGTTATTTATATAAATACCAGAGCATTTCTTAAGACATTGTGAGTTGCACAATGGTCTCAATTATACCTCAGACATTGTGAGTTATACAATGGTCTCATCTTACTTCTTAGACATTGTGAGTTGCACAATGGTCTCATTTCGTTCTCAGACATTGTAAGTTAAACAATGGTCTCTAAGAATATTATTTTCTTCATAGCTTTATACAATATCGTACTACACGAAGACCGTTATAATTTTTGTTTACATGGAATTTTGTATGAATCTAAGTATTACAAGTCTTGTATGGGCGGGACTTGTAATATAAGGATTGATATGATAATTGATATGTAAACAAGGCCCGTCACAGTTCTGTTTACATGGGATTATGTATAAATCTAAGTATTACAAGTCTTGTATGGGCGGGACTTGTAATAGGAGGATTTATATGATAATTGCTATGTTAACAAAGCCGTTACAGTTCTGTTTACATAGAATTATGTGTGAATCTAAGTACTAGTTTTACTCCCCGTCTCCGAACACGAGTTTGGAACACTCGCCCCATACTCATTAGAAGCACATGCATCGTCATGTTATCCACCACCTTGAAGGTTATGTGAGTATGCGTATTGCATCAGAAATTATTAAGTAGGATGATTTATATCTATTTATTTGAAAGGATTGGGACCCCATTTAAATAAATAAGTTGTAAATCACCGAACCATAAGTTTATCATTTCTTACTTACATAAATTTGGACGCTTCTTTATGTAAATAAGAAATTATAAATGAGTGGGCTTAATGGTATCCGATATGACACGAGTATGAACCTGAACTCGATAATCACCAGAATCCGTTAAAAGGGTCTAGAGACACAATCGTGTCTTGCCACTCAGCAGCATCTTAAGGCCTCGCTTGGAACTACCTTATCTCATTCTTAAGTTATTACTTTTGCCGTTGCTAATCCTCGCGATCACGAACTGTTCGTAGAACTAACAGACTTGTTACACACTTGAGTTAATGGAGTTGATTCGTCCTTAAACTAGCGACTGAGTACCATAATCCGCCGTCTATCGCATAAGCTCTTCCGCGAGCTCCTCCCATTTGTTAAACTTTATTCTGGGAATATTGTTTCTCGAAATGTCCTCATTCTCTGCATCCCATCACCGTTTGTTATAGTTATCATCGTTATAGTTGCCGTGGTTGGGTCCTGGAGCGGTCCCGACTGATACAACTTTAGCCAATAGGTAATGCAACCCCACCTTAAACAAGATAAGCATATGTCGATATAGTATTCAGTTGAATTACTCATTGCAGACAAATAGTACACCAATTTAAGTCATGATACTATTTAGTACTGCCAAGTAAGTTGGGTACTTACATCCATAAGCCACGTTGATGTGAATCATCGAACCTTACAGATAGTAGAAACGAGACTCCGTCCTCGGACATTTAGAAACTTATACAAACATACTCACGCGACTACACCTTCTTCTTGAGGTTTTCACTATAATGAGACTTTCCCTATAACGCGGTTATACCAGTCATAAGATCTGTAATGATATATTTTGAGATACCCATTTTGATGGATTAAATATCCTGGACAAACTTAGCCAAAATTTTATGGTATATTGAGAAATGTAGAAACACCAAATTTTTGCTGAATAAAGTTATCAGCGTTTTGTTTAGAAACGGTTTATTAAATCTTAAGTCTTTTTCTTAGTCACACTAAGCGGGTGACACAAATTTAATCTCGGGACGAGATTTCTTTAAGGGGTAGGTACTGTAACATCCGAGAATTTTCGAAATTTTGAATGACGATTTTACCTTTTGACTTTTAGGGTCTGGCTTGACTTATAAGAACGATCATCTAAATCACGTTTTCACGACTCGGACTCTAAATCAATTTGATGTGAAATGATATTCTAGACAACTTTTTAGTTTTGCCCGAGACCTGGAAACGAGCCGAAAAGGGCTAAAACAGCACCGCAAACATTATTCGAACAATATACAACGCGGACACACAAAATCAATTAAATTTGTGTTTAATTATCAGTATTTATTTAATAAAAATATTAAATAAATTAGTCATCAATTTTAATTAAAGGCGTTGTGATAACGCAAATGCTCGAGCTTAAATCCATTCTATTGCGGACAAGACGTAACCGGTTCACAAAACGAATAACAGATATTTTATTTAATGTTATAAAATATTTCTGAAATATTATCAAATAAATACTCATTTTTATCGGAAAAATGATTTGAAAAACAATGGCGCGAGTTTCGTGCGTTGAATCGTCCGTTAAGTCATTCAAACGAGACCTGAACCGTTTTTATCAAAACTATAATAAAGAAGTTACACTTTTAGACCCTAAACTATATTAACTTGTCACATTTAATTAAAAGTTTTAATATATATATAAAAGTTTATATCTTTTTTTTTTCATTTTTCATTTCCATCTAAACTTATACACACACACACCCCACTTTCTTCTCTCTCCCTCCCCATCCGGCAGCCACCTCCGGCAGCCACCTTTTCCGGCCAACCGCCGCCGGAAAAGTTTTCCGGCGAGTATTCCGGCGAAGACCAAAGTTACTCCCCCCACTCCGATCTTTATACCGATCCCCCAACACCCCACTGCCGCGGGCCCACTGCCACCACCATCATCATCAGCTCGTCATTAACATCCTTATCATACCATCATTATAACCATCACCACCCCGCTGCCTCCCCATACCGAAACCACCACCCCCACTGTCACCACAATAACCGCGACCACCATGAAAGGGTGCGTCGGGTTGGGTGGCCACCACCCACCAAGGGGTGCGTTGGGTTTGTAATATCACAACAAGGATGTTTGTTTCGGTGGGCAGCAAGCACCAGCCGAGGGTGCGTTTGACAGCGAGAGTCACCACAAGGGTGCGGGTGGTTTGTAACAACAAGAAAGGGGCGCGTTTAGTTCGGGTTGTTATAGTTCTCAGCGAAGGTGTGCGTCGGGTTTGTGATAACACGCACGAGGGTGCGTTTGTTTTTGGGTGGTAGGCTATCGAAACAGCCAAGAGGGGGGGGGGGTGTTGGGTTGGGTTTAACAACGAAAAAGGGGTTGTGAGTCGGGTCGGGTTGAGGGGTAACACCAAAGGGTGCGTACGGGTCGTGGGTACGACGGAGTTCGGGTCGAGACAGTCGGGTGTTTGGTTGTCGGGTTGGGTTGCAACCAAAGGGTTTGTGGGTTTGTTTGGTTTAGACAGAAACGCACAAGGGTGCGTTTGGTTTGTATGGTAAGCACCGTGGGGTGCGTTTGGCTGTTCGGGTCAGCCTAGGGGGGATGCGTTTCGTTGGTGTATGTACAGCGAAAAGGGTATGTTTAGTTTAGTATAGATTGAAAAAGGGTGCGTTTGGTTCAACAGGTTGCACCACAAAAAGGGGCATTTGGCTGAGACAGCCACAAGGGTGCATTTGGCTTAGTAGAAAACAACTAGGGGTGCGTTTGGCTTAACAGCCACGCACAAGGGTGCGTTTGGCTGTCCATCAGCCGAGGCGTCGGGTTGTTTGTTCGGGTTTGGTTTGAAACGAAAACGGGTGCGTTTGATTGTGTTGACACCGAAAAAGGGGTGTGTTTGGTGTTTATAACGCCGAGTAGGGTGCGTTCCTTTGGTTCGGCTGTCGAAAACAGCCGGGGTGCGTCGGGTTGTGGGATGACACCGAAATAAAGTGAGTTTGGTTAACACAAAAATATATTAATTGTTTCCTATATTTGATCGGATAAATTTATATGTGATGAAATCTGTTGAAACTTGCGGCGTCGAGATAATATATAAATTGTATTAAAGCAGGATTAATAAGAAAATATAAGCCATAAGAGACACATTTTAGATATAGCTTAGACGACAATTGAACTAAAAACGGACTTTGGCGCCTCTTTATTACGGATAATTTAAAACAGAAAATAGAACATGGGATTCGGAGTTCGAGACTTTGATAATTAGACTTTGGTTTAAAAACAGATAACAAATTAGAAATTTTTACGACGTTTTGATATAAATAACGGGACTTTTAATCCAAAATAACGAAGGAAACTGGATTGTAATCGAAATATTTACTTTAGTAGAAAAATAAGTTAATTTTAATCTATATTAAATCTGGCAGATTATTAATTAAACGGATTTGGCACTTTCGATCGTTTCAGCTTCGGCGAAAAACGAAAGTTTGTTCGTATGCAATTTTACTTTGTCGCGAGGATTGTCTGCTTTAAACGTTAAGATATAGCGGGTCAAATCTAAAGGTCGATTAATATATTATTTCAATTAATAGTTTTAAGATCATTATTCGGTTCTAAAAACGAGGAGTCTAAAAATAGTAACTTTCTGTAAATATTGAGATAAGTTAGGATTGGACAAAAAAATAGTATATATACATAAAATATACTAAGGATTAAGGTTTAAAGATGCGCAAGTGGATTTCTCATTACATGTATATATGTATGTATACATATAAAAATAGGTATGATTTCGTGGTAACGATGTACGCATCGTTGGTCGTATTTATTACGTGTTATAATCGAACGACATAATTATAGGTCGTGGTCGAGATCATTGCAGATTCAGTTGTGATTTAATTGGATTAATTGATCGTGGTCTTTAATCAATGTGAGTTCATAGCCTCGCTTTTCAATCTTTTGAATGTTTTATAACCCGCGAGGGGGATACATGCTTGTCTACAAATTCTTATACTTACTCGGTTATCTTATAACAATGTGATTGTTTTAAGGGATTTTGTGAGTTTATAGCCCCATGTTTTACTGGTTTAACATATATTTTTGGGGTGAGAACATGCTTGTTTACAAATGCATTTACATGGTTGATTACAAATTGGTTTACATACTTATTTGCATAGCTCGCTATGGGATACATTATTTGACTTCATTTTTGGTCACAAATGCATACTTTACATTTGAAATGATTACGGATTAGCTTAGGCTGATTGAACTGATAACAACAAAATTACTGCCCGGGTGTTCTTGGAGGGGACACCGGTAACGGGAGTACATATTTTTACATTACTGCCCGGGTGTTCTTGGAGGGGACACCGGTAACGGGAGTATATATACTTTGTATCACTGCCCGAATTGGGTACATACACGTCTACGTCACAGCGTCATGAACTGTAAATCACTTGGAGGGTGAGCGCGAATGTTATGAAATAGATCTATTCGGGTGTGGATCCCTGTTCGGGTGATTAAGCTATCGCCGGTAACGAACATTATAGCGTGATGTCCACGCGAATGATATAAAATAGATCTATTCGGGATTGACAACCCCCGTTCGGGTGACTAGCTATCACTGGGAACGAACGTTATAACATGTCGGATTATAACGTTGGGACTATAGGCCCCCCCGACAAATACATACACTGGAACATTTTGTTCATTAAATTAACCATGCATTCTTTATAAAATCTTTGAGATAATATTGGTACTTTTGGTGACATAAAATGGGTCGTGCATATTTTATAAACATTTTACATGGTACTGTGATGACACAGTGGATAAATATATTTGTTGAAACTTACATTCATATTTAAACTAATCTATGAACTCACCAACTTTAATGTTGACACTTTTAAGCATGTTTTTCTCAGGTAAATTAGATGCTCGGATTTCTTGAAGTGCATTGGAGTCTTTACATTCAAGTTTTTCATTGTGATGCAATTATGGGACAAATGTTATATTAAATTCAGATTATGATTAAATCAACAATGTTATTTTTCAAACGACATCTAGAGGTCGTTCTCTTGTATCTATTGCTGTGTATTATGAAGTAGCACCTCATTTGGTATTCCGCTGCGTTGTATATGATTTTTGGGGGTGTTACACCCGGGACCACCAAAACTTTTCTACGCTTCAACAAATACCCACAATTATACCCAATACTCAAAATTTACAAAATAACATCACATATATACATATAAAACCAGATATGGGATGAAATATACAAAATAAATATCTTACATTTCACCACTTGGTCTTTTGTACATCACTTGCCATTAAGCCTAGCCATACTTCCCATTCTTTTGACCAAAGACTTCCTTGAAACACTCTTTGTGTCCCAAAGACTTTCTGTGCATTCTTTGACTAAGTCTTGACATATATAAGCTAGCAACAAGATAAGTAAACACATACACTTCATTTCCTAAGGTGAAAAGTTCATCTTTTCTCTCCCTTTTGGCTCTTACAACCCCACGGCATCAAACACCCCTTTTAGCAAATCCATAGCTTGATTTTCTAAGACCATACAAGCATTCACACATCATTCCTATGATAACCTAAGGTGTTTTGAAGGGTTGGTTAAGCATTTGCAAGGTTTAATCAAGTTATTGCAAGATTAGGGTTTTCTTAGAAAACTAGGGTTTTCAAGTGTGCAAGCTTTGGTTTTTCATCTAAACAAGCGTTTAGATTGTGTTGGTTATCATCATACATCTCATTAAGGTCATCTAAAACTCTTTATGTCCTTACATTTATCATTTTATGCATATGTTAGTTCTTTATAGCAAAAATCACCATTTAGGACTTTTAAATATGTAAAAAGAGTTTTTACTTGTGATCATCATTTTGTACACTTTTTCATATGTTATGTGATTGGTAATATCATGATATAATGGGATTATAAGTATTGTAACATGTTTGTTAAAGCATAAAAGTGGGCATACATAAACTAGTGATTAAAAGTTACTTAAGAAAGTTTAAGATTTTAAAGCCTTGTTAAGGACTTGATATTTTGGACTCATGGACACCATATGGACCTATGGACATTATATATGTATGGCATACGATACAAAAGGTTGTGGAACACTTGTGGTATTTTATTAGGTTAAAACGTATATAAAAACAACTGTATATAATTAGTTATATAAAGGACATAAAAGGGATGTTTGGTTTCGAATTCCAAACAATGGGGATTACATTTTTATAAAATAATACGTCTCATGACAATTCCGAGCATATAAGGAACTTGAAAAACCAATTTATAACGAAAAAGATACGTAGTTTATGAGTTTTACGATAATAACCGGAGTTATAAATTTTTTTTATAAAAATTCTACAAACAGAAGGTTTGGTATTTTTATTAAATCCCACATATTTTTAGGATTCCAAAACAATAAGAAACGTAATTTTTCAATTAAAAACGAAGAAGTTATGAATTACGCGAGTTTATATACTTAAAATGTATAAAAATACTTTTATAAAACTATTTTTATAAAAGTTACTGTTCATATCAGGAACATTTGTTTTTGTAAAGCTTATAAATAAATAGAACTTTCAATTACGAGATCGTGCTCGAAAGTATTACTAAAAACGGAGCTAAAACGAATAAAATACGGCGTATACGATAATTAAAGTTTATAAAAGTAATTTTATAAACTACGAACAGTAAAATTTACTATTCATGATAGAAACATATTTTTTGAAAATATTAATAAATTGATACAACTTTCAATAACGAAGACGTACTCGAAAGAATCTCTAAAAACGGAGCTATAACAAATAAAATACGACATTTACGGGTTTTACGTTAATTAAAGTTATAAAAATAAGTTTATAACTTGTATGAACAGTAAAAATCACTATTCATCAGAGGACTTGAAATACAAAAATATCATATTTTGATACATCGTCTTAATATGAAAGCGTGGACATAAGAAACGCAAGAAACAGACTTGAAATGTGAAAGTTATGTCATTTTTACCAAAGGTATATTTATAAACGTTATTAAACTTTGAGTAAATATGATTTTTTTTTTTTTTTTTTACTAAACAATAGTTGGTGATTGCTATATAGAATTATATATGTTGTAGTTACCAATGTGATTAGTACTTATTTAGATTCATATATTGGATTAGGTTGCACTCGATCATTACCATGACGCATTTTCTGTGATACACTTGATATTCGCTCACTCAAGGTGAGTTCATAGCCCCACGTTTTACATGATTTGTTTTATAAGTTTTTGGGGTGAGAAACATGCACTGTTTTATAATTGGACACAAGTGGATAAGTTTTACATTATGATTACGTGTTGCCTAAGTAGCGATAACCCTAGTTGAGCCCATTATCATGAACTGTCAGTTACTGGATTGTGAGCGCGAATGTTATGAATAGATCTATTGGGATTGACATCCCCGTTCAGTGATAGATTATCGCTAGGACATTCGACGTTATACCATGTCAGAGCATAGGATGTTGGGGTTAGAACATCATCACGTGCAATGTAGGCCATTTGTATGGTATTAATTTATGTAGTGCTTCAGTGTCATGAGCTTAGGCAACGTATTTACATATTATATGTGGTGTGTCATCTGTTGCATTATCATTCACTTGAGAACTCTTGTGGTCCTATAATATACGATTTATCAAACCTATGAATTCACCAACATTATTGTTGACGTTTTAAAGCAATGTTTTTCAGGAGGTCAATAAGCACGAGGTGCAAGAGATACATTGGTGGTTTTGATTTGGATATCATGCATTATAGATTTTGTCGCATCACATTTTGTATATCTGTTATGGGCTAGAAATCTTTGTATTTTGAACAAGTGAACAAGTGAAGCTTCAGGCTTATATAACAAATACTTTGTTAAATCCAATGTATCAGTTTTAAACGACTTTTTGGTCATTCTATATATATCTTGTGTTATTGATCTATGAAGTAACACGCCCCGGACCCTTATTCCGCTGTGACTCAATTAGGGGTGTTACAATCGATGCTTTTCTAGATATTGATGTTTCCACGGATATTGAGGACGGTTATCATGATTCGGAGGGAGATATAATCTATCTTGAGAGTTTGCTTAATAATGACACTATCCCTTATCTCCCTCCTGAGGTATTTTTAGATCATAACCCAATAAGCTTAAAGAATGGACCTGATAATGATTTGAAGAGTATGGTAAAAGTTTTCGACCCTGGGATTTGGTAGAAAAAAAATTCTCCAACATATGTGAGGTTACCCTTTGAAGATTGCCATTATTTTTCCCTTACATTTGTTATCAGAATCTTTCTTCCTTATCTCACTTATTCTATGGATTCTTCTCTTCTTATCTCCTCCGGGAGTGAAGATACTATCTTTGACCCCGGCATCTCTGTTTTTAGTTGCTATTCTCTTGAGCCGGTGGTATCTCATCGGAGTGGAACTTTCATGTGCTTCAATGTTTATCTAAACATCTTGAATGAAAGTCCGATAGAGATTTTCTCTTCCACATGTTTCATCCTTAATATCACGATGATATGGGGAGAGTCAAGCTAAAGACTCGCACAAAAACAAGCGCTTCTCGGGAGGCAACCCGTGTCTTTTCTTCTTTCTAATTTTCTTAATAAATAAGTGTGTGATTTTATAGCCCAAGTGTGGAGGCGTGCTTCTTTCTTTGATGTGTGGTATTGTTTTTGCAGGATTTCTTAAGATCGTAAAGACCCGTGCTTGTTTTCAATCCTCCAATCATCCGGTCTTCGATCTTCGGCTTATTTTGGAATCCTCAATCCTAATCACACACACACACACACACACACACACACACACACACACATATATATATATATATATATATATATATATATATATATATATATATATTTGTTTTCGCTTTCACACTTAGAATTTTTTTGTATTTGCATTTTTCGTTCCTAAGTGTGGGGGTAAAACCTGATATTTTTTAACATTGAGGCCAATGTTCCATTCTAAGTGTGGGGGGGATTTCTATCGAAATTTGATCATACATGTGCCTATTTGTGTTCCCACGCAACTCCGTTTTGACCAAAATTTTAAAATTTTATTGTTTTATTAGGTATTTAAGTATTAAAAAAAATTGATGAGAAAAATGGTATAAAAATATAGAAATAAGTAGGCCCATAGGCTAGAACTAGAGAGAATTTCAGACTTGACCGAATATTGCACTCTAGCTTTCCCCTTACCTTTCGAGACTAAGCGTTTGCAAGACTTAAATTTTTTTGCAAAGAACGAAAAATAAAAGAGTTGAATATAAGTTAGATGCTAAGCGTGGAGTAGCTGGATCTCTTTAGAGCTCATAGAGGCTAATTGTGGCTTTTTGCTCCCATCAGCTAAATAAACGAAATAAAATAATTTTCAATAAATAAAGTTGCTTTGGTTTTTGCGATTCTTAGTTTTAATCCCTTCGTAGAGATTCCTTCTGATGAAAGTAAGGTACACATCGAGGTTTTGTCAGTGTTATAAGGAAATAGGCTACCGATTCCTGACAGCTCGCTCCCGTTGTCTATGTAGTTAAAAGACCACAGGACTTGAAACTTGGCTATAGTAATAATAATGTAATAAAATGAAGCCAAAAAGACCACTGTTTCATGTCGGTTCTCTCCCGATGTTGCAGTTGTTTAAAGGGTGGAAGTAATAATAATAATCCGAGACTGATAAAAGATTGTTGTTTCCTGACGATTCGCTCCCGTTGACTCAGCCTTCAAAAAGGTCGAGGAATTTACCGAGGTCGAAATAAGACTACTGTTTCTGGTCGGTTCGCTCTTTATGTTGCAGTTGTTTAAAGGACCGAGGGCTAATATTGTTGCAATAATAATAATAATAAAGCCAAATTTCGACTCCGATGTTATCTAAATAAAGCCTCCTTCTCTGGACTCGTAGTTGAGTTGTTTCAGATGAAATAAAAAGGATAACCCCTAAATCATGCGAAATTAGAAACTTAATGTGGACCCTATTCTCAGCAAATCATCTCTTTTGAAAAGGATTTCAAACTAATTATGGTTTAAACCAGTCTCCTTTATAATTATAAGGCTATAAAATAAGTGATCTCTTTTTACATTTTATTTTCCTAAATAAAATTCTGTAGAAGAATTAGGTATAAGGGGAGCAAGAAGTAGCTACGCATACACAAATAGCATTTATGAGTAGTGTTAGCATCTAATTTTATATTTAACTGTGATTTCGTTTTAAGCTTTGTTTGGGGATTATGAAAATCAAGGATGACGAACTCTCGTTCCTAAAGCCTTTTATATAATTTTAATAAATTTTAACTTAGTCTTTTATCTATTCATGAATAAATGGTTAAAACGAGGCATTTTCGAAACAAATGACTTTTCTTATACCCTCTTGATGAACACGTTTATGTTCTTGTTTGATGTGAGGGGTTATTAGTTAAGGGGGGTTAAAATATTTTCTTTTACAACGTGTATAATAAACATTGCATGTGGGACCAGCAATGGCTTAGTGTGGGGGAATTTGATGTGTGCTTAAACACACATCGTTTTTACCTCGGAAAACACTCTAAAACGGACTAAAAACATGATGTCGGAATCCAAAAAATAATCACTTCACTTCATATTAAGATCAAGAAAAGTAGGAAGAAACTAGGAAGAATGTAGAGAGAGAAACAAAAGAGAGAAAGTGAGAGAGAATGGAAAGTTTACTTGCAAAATCAAAAATTACAAATGACCAACTCCACTCTCCATCCATGGAGAGTGGTATTTATACCGAGACTAAAAGGCTTACTTGCCTTTAGTATTTCTACGGGCCGGGCTCAGGTTTACTTGGGCTTTCGCCCGATACACGTGACCGGTTAGCTAACCTTTATGAGCCCGTTTACCCGTCTAGCCTATTACAACGTATATTAATTAATGACCGAGACGTAATATAATTAATGAACGAACTT
>BQNB010118543.1:0-20972 GCA_026074375.1 Tanacetum coccineum | reverse complement strand
TCAGACCGATGGTCAGAGTGAGCGTACTATTCAGACTTTGGAAGACATGCGTAGAAAGTTAGGATGTTCATCTTCCTTTGGTTGAGTTTTTCGTATAACAATAGTTATCATTCTAGTGTGAGATGTGCGCCGTTTGAGGCATTGTATGGTAGGAAGTGTCGTTCCCCGATTTTGTGGGCTGAGGTTGGAGAAGGTCAGTTGATAGGACCTGAGTTAGTGCAAGAGACTACTGAGAAGATCTCTCAGATTAAGGATAGACTTAAGGCTGCACGTGATGGTCAGAAAAGTTATGCCGATAAGAGGAGAAAGCCTCTAGAATTTAGTGTAAGTGACTATGTCTTGCTCAAAGTGTCGTCTTGGAAAGGTGTGGTGCGCTTTGGGAAGAAAGGGAAGTTAGCACCTAGGTTTATTGGACCATTTGAGATTATTGAGAAAGTAGGCTCTGTGGCCTATCGGTTAGATTTGCCTAAGGAGTTAAATGGTGTTCATGACACGTTCCACGTGTCGAACCTTAAGAAGTGTTTGGCTGATCCAACACTAAAAATGCCTTTGGATGAGATCCAAGTTGATGCTAAGTTAAATTTTGTGGAAGAGCCTATAGAAATTTTGTAAAGAGAGTTTAAGAAGTTGAAGCGTAGTAAGATTGCCACCGTCAAGGTTCGGTGAAATTCGAAATGTGGTCCTGAATTCACGTGGGAATGTGAAGATCAGATGAAATTGAAATACCCGCATTTGTTTAGTGATGTTAGTATCTGAATTTCGGGGACAAAATTCTTTTAAGGGGGGTAGAATGTAATTTACCTTGTTGTTGTCTGAATATTTTTATTAATAGTCCTTGGGACTATTGACTTTTGTCAGTTTATTCAGATTTTGTACCATGTTGACGGTGGTGATTTTATAAGATATGTGCTGATTTGAGGTTTATTGTGATTAATAATCCTTTTTGAATGGTATTATTGTGTTATGTGTATTCCGGGTGGTTTGACCCGTGAATTTTGAGAAATGCTAAAAAAACAAGTCTGACACGTCCGTTAATGTCCAAATTGAATTTTGAAGGGTTTAAAGTGTAAATATGGCAAGTGAATACTCTAAGTTAATGGAAAAGTATTTTTAAGGTGAATAAAAATGCTTTTTAACTTTGGGGTAAATTTTACGGTTGAGTTTTACGAGCTTTTAAGTGATTTCGACACGAGAAGAAAGGCCCGGGACTCCCTTGGATCCCATGGCCGGTTATGGTTAGAAAGGGAGACAAGGAGGCTAAATTTTAGCTCCTTTGTCTAAGAGATGTACACATATATGCTTCCACTAGAATTATTTTCATCATAATCCATTCCATTTACAAAAAAACACACACACACACACATCTCTTGTGTGTGTATAGTTCGTCCGCCACATACAACACACACACACTCTTAATTTTTGAATTTTGATCAAGAAAACATGAAGACATAAATATTTGGGGTTGATTCTAGTGTTTGGTTATTCATTTAAACAACGTTTGGGTTGTCCGGTTCGTGTCGAAATCTACAAATTTGAAGATTTTCTTGTAAGTTTTTAAATTTAAATTTTGTTTGTCCTTTTGGGTTTATTTTGATGCATAGATGTTAGTTGTACAAGTTGATCGTTGTGAAAATTGATTTTTGGAAGCGAAACGAAAGAAAAGGGTGCGTTTGGTTCGTGAATAGTGAAAAAGAAAATAAGGGTTTTTGTAGTTTTGATGTTGTGGTCGTGATGGTTGAATAATATATGATGCTAGAATGCTTATTTTTGATAAGTTGCTTGTATAGCTTATTCGGGCTTATTTTTAAGCTATTTCTTGGCTTATTTGGTTTTTATTATAATATAAATTTATTAAAACCCCCCCCCCAAATATTATTATTTTTTTTTTTCTTTTCCATTTTTTTTTTGCATTTTTTTTCCTTTTTTTTTTTTTTTTTTTGGCTTAAAGGCCCATGTCGTAAATTCCCAAAGTCACTAGGAAAGTGATTTTGATTATTTTTGTGTTATGGCATATGTTGTGGACTATTTTTGAGGCTTATGGTAGTAACCAAAAGCGATACGTAGCTTATTAGCTTATTTTAAAGCTTAATATACGTATTTTAGAGTTTATGGACTCACGGCCCAATAAGTCTATTTGAGTCGCGGCTTAACGGGAGGGCTTATTGTGGTCCGGATTATTTCTACATATAAGTATATACGAAATATGTAAATGGGCCATGGGTTTTGGACCTAATAGTATTTAGACTTATAATGTCCTAATGGGACCCTTGTTGGGCTTTGGTCATTTTAAAAGTTTTGGTGGACTTTTTGAAAGCGAAATGTATTTACGAAGTGATATTGATCGTTATTTTGGGGAAAACGTTTTGATGAACATTAAAATTTAAGATTTTAGAATTTTGTCGAAAAGTGTCGAATTGTGAAAAGTGTTTGGAAATTAAGGTTTGAAACCTTGGAAAAACGTTGTAAACACGTACGGGTCATGTCGAAATTTCGTAAAAACTTTATACTTAGAAATTTTACTTAAAACATGATTTTTGATTTTTAATAATAAAATATTATTTAATTAAATAATAAATTCACTAAAAGACAAAAAAATACAATTTTTCTCGAGACGTTCCTAAGGTGTTTGTTGTGATTAAACGTGTCGTTTTCAATCAAGTAATGATTATTTTAAAGGATTAAGGTGTACCGAATGAACTTGTCGAGATATATTTATAATTAATAATTATAATTATTTATTATATTACTTATCTATTTACGCTAAATAGTATAAGTATGTATTATCGGAGAATGAGATTGATATGATTGTGGAGATAAGTCGTCAACCATCACACCAATAAAAACTATTTTGAGTACTTGCACAACGCGTTTAAACTCTATGCATCAAACGTGAAGATTGTTTTGGAAGTGATTGATTAAAATGAGACATTAACTGGACTAGGTCGTGTGCGGGCGTCGTTGCATTTTGATTCCGTTAGATTTAGTATATATATATATATATATATATATATATATACAATATTAGGTAAACCGTCAACAAATCCCTTTTACCCAAAACAACAAGTCAAAAATTCACAAACAAAATATATATATCCGGAAGTATCGATTTTTCACTTTAAAAACAATAAAGTTCAAAATCGGACCCGGGTCGTTTTATTTCCCGACGAGGTGTGAATTGAGAATCGAGAATCGGTTTACGGAACAATGCTTGAATATCACAAATTGGATTGGGTTTTCTAATTCTACGGAAAAAGCAAGTAAAGGGCAAGCTAAACTAAAAACGCAATCAATAACGAATTTAAAACATTAACGGAAACGTTAAAAAACGCGACCTAAAACCTAAAACATCAATTTTTAACCCTACAAAAGCTAATTTAATTTTTAAAAGACCTAATTGATAAAAGAAAATTTTAAAAAAAGGTTACTCCTTGGTACTATTTCTTACTACATTTGGAGTGAGCGTAATTCGAGATTGTTCAAGAAGAAGGCGTCTACTGTTCC
Organism: Tanacetum coccineum; assembly: GCA_026074375.1. Lineage (NCBI taxonomy): Eukaryota > Viridiplantae > Streptophyta > Magnoliopsida > Asterales > Asteraceae > Tanacetum > Tanacetum coccineum. The sequence goes on along the minus strand of BQNB010118543.1, from coordinate 17,471 downwards.
TCAGATTGTCCAAGTTATTACTTCTATGGTTCGTTTGAAGCTGGTTACCTTCAAGTTCAAGAAGGTATCTACTCGGTCTCGTCTTTTATTAGATCAATGGAAGATTCCAAGTTGCTGTTTGGTTCACGAAGGGAGTTCCGGGTAAGGGTTGTACTCTTTTTTCCTTCTCCAAGGTTTTTCCCATTGGGTTTTTCTTGGGAAGGTTTTTTAAGGAGGCAACCTTATCTGGGTCACCTGCTCCTTTTGTGTTGTTGCTGGAGGGCTAAGAGAGCTGATGCCGCGGTGTTCCAAGTTCCATGAGTTTTATGTAGCTTGCTAGGTCTTTTGTGTGTTTATGGCATGTCATTCACACTAGCTTATCAAGCGTTTTTGCTTGAGGTTAATGTGGTATTTCAGCCACATTCCATTTGTACATAACTGTTTTTTTGGTTTAATATATTTACCGGGGTAAACCCTTTTACCCAAAAAAGATGATGCTGCCACGGGTGTTGAGGGTAATATACTAGCAGGTAACAAGTCCTTTGTTGCTGTTATTGGAAGGGATAAACTTAACATTGATGGCAAATATAAGGTACGCAGAAAAGTGTCGATGAATCCTTCTGCTATGGTTTAGGAAGTCGAAGAAACAGATTTTGCATCCACTCTTAGAGGTGCAAACATGGAGAATGTAGGGATGGAAAGTCAAGTCGGGGGCTTACATTCTGGAAATCAGCTGTAACCTTTGCCCTTTTTGTGTTCTGAATATTTCATTAATAGTCCTTTGACTATTTAACTTTTGTCAGTTTATTCAGATTTTATACCGTGTTGACGGTGGTGATTTTATGAGATCATGTGAGGTTTGGGTTTTTTGTGGTCGAATAAATCCTTTTTGAATGGTTTATTATTGTGTTATGTGGTATTCCGGGTGGATTGACCCATGATTATGTGAAATGCCGAAAAAAAAAAACGAGTCTGACACGTACGTTAATGTCCAAATTGGAAATTTTGAAGGGTTTAAAGTGGTAAATATGGCAAGTGGAATACTCTAATGGTTATGGAAAGTATTTTAAGGTGTAATAAAATACTTTTAACTTTGGGGGTAAATATACGCATGAGTTTTACGATGCTTGTTAAGTGATTTCGACCCCAAAAACGAGAAAAGACAGGCTCGGGACTCCCTTGGATCCATGGTCGGTTATGTTAGAAAGGGAGACAAGTGAGGCTAAATTTTAGCTCTTTGTCTAAAGAGAGTCACATAATGCTTCACTAGAATTATTTTCTCATAATCCATTCCATTTATTAAAAAATATAAACTACACATTCTCTGTGTGTGTATAGTTCGTCGCCACCTAACAAACACACACTCATAATTTTTGAATTTGATCAAGAAAACAGAAGTCATAATATTTGGGGTTTGATTCTAGTGTTTGGTTATTCATTTAAACAACGTTTGGGTTGTCCGGTTCGTGTCGAAATCTACAAATTTGAAGATTTTCTTGTAAGTTTTTAAATTTAAATTTTGTTTGTCCTTTTGGGTTTATTTTGATGCATAGATGTTAGTTGATCATTGTGAAAATTGATTTTTGGAATCGATACGAAAGAAAAGGGTGCGTTTGGTTCGTGAATAGTGAAAAAGAAAATAAGGGTTTTTGTAGTTTTGATGTTGTGGTCGTGATGGTTGAATAATATATGATGCTAGAATGCTTATTTTTAATAAGTTGCTTGTATAGCTTATTCGGGCTTATTTTTAAGCTATTTCTTGGCTTATTTGGGCTTAAAGGCCACGTGTAAATTCCCAAAGTCACTAGGAAAGTGATTTTGATTATTTTTGTGTTATGGCATATGTTGTGGACTATTTTTGAGGCTTATGGTAGTAACCAAAAGCGATACGTAGCTTATTAGCTTATTTTAAAGCTTAATATACGTATTTTGGAGTTTATGGACTCACGGCCCAATAAGTCTATTTGAGCCGCGGCTTAACGGGAGGGCTTATTGTGGTCCGGATTATTTCTACATATAAGTATATACTTATATATGTAAATGGACCTTGGTTTTGGACTTAAATAGTATTTTGGACTTATAAATGTCCTAATGGACCCTTGTTGGGCCTTGAGGCCCAATAAGCGATATTTGGTCATTTTGAGAGTTTTGGTGGACTTTTTGAAAGCGAAATGTATTTACGAAGTGATATTGATCGTTATTTTGGGGAAAACGTTTTGGTGAACGTTAAAGTTTGAGATTTTGGAATTTTGTCGAAAAGTGTCGAATTGTGAAAAGTGTTTGGAAATTAAGGTTTGAAACCTTGGAAAAACGTTGTAAACACGTACGGGTCATGTCGAAATTTCGTAAAAAGTTTATACTTAGAAATTTTACTTAAAACATGATTTTTGATTTTTAATAATAAAATATTATTTTATTATTTTATTTAATTAATAAATTCACTAAAAGACGAAAAAATATAATTTTTCTCGAAACTTTCCTAAGGTGTTTGTTGTGATTAAACGTGTCGTTTTCAATCAAGGAATGATTATTTTGAAGTGATTAAGGTGTACCGAATGGACTTGTCGAGATATATTTATAATTAATAATTATAAATATTTATTATATTACTTATCTATTTACGCTAAATAGTATAAGTATGTATTATCGGAGAATGAGATTGATATGATTGTGGAGATAAGTCGTCAACCATCACACCACTAAAACTGTTTTGGGTAATTGTACAACGCGTCTAAACTCTATGCATCAAACGTGAAGATTGTTTTGGAAGTGATTGATTAAAATGAGACATTAACTGGACTAGGTCGTGTGCGGGCGTCGTTGCATTTGCTTGTGTAGTAGAAGTTGGTTGCTAAAGGCTTGCTTAAGGTGAGTTCTCGTAGCCCCACTTTTTACTGTTTTTCCGTTGGGGGAAAATGATACTCAAATGTGTTTTGAAATGTTTTGAATTGATCTGTGCGAAATGTGGTTTTGTTTTTGGGACAAGATATGTGCTTATGACTGTTATGTGAATATTATGTGTTGATTTACTTGCATGTACTGTGTTTGGCATGGCAAGGTTCTGTGTGGTACTTGTATGTACTGTGTTTGGCATACAAGGTTCTGTGTGGTACTTGCATGTACTGTGTTTGGCATGCAAGGTTCTGTGTGGTACGCCCTAATATAGTGCTCCAGCTGGTAGGCCCTTTAGGTGCGTTAGTGATTTGGGAGTTGCGACTCCGGATTTATTATTGGATGTTGAGATATGACTAGCGGGGATGCTATGTCTTGGATTGTTAGCATATATTCACTGTCATATAGCACTATTGTCCACTGTTGAAATATTGGCACAACTTTTGGGTTTAAGGTCAAACCTACGAGCTCACCAACATTATTGTTGACGTTTTCGAGTATCATTTTCAGGTGAAGTGAAAGAGGAATAGTTTGGTGATTAATAGCAGACTTAGAAGTATCCCGTGTGGAATTTCGTTTGAAGTCTTGCTTGCTTGTTGTTTGATTTTAGTATTTGGAGATTTTGGATTAAGTTTGGTTATGGTCCCCTGCAAGGGCATATGAATAAATGTAAGAGATTTGTGGATTTTAGTTGCGATTTGGGACATCACTTGAGTTTGTTCAAGGTTGATGGTCTTCATAGCACTTGGAGTTTATGCAATGTAGTTTTCTCTATTTTTGTACCTTGTGTTATGATTGATCATTATGTTGCATTTTTTACTTTCCGCCATTGTCGGGGTGTGATAGCGGTTGAGCCTACGAAACCTTTTTCTATTTTAGTAATCCTCATTGTCTTGAATAAATCGGTTTAGGTGGATATATGATTCAAATAACTTTAAAAACTTTTAACTCATTTGATTTGTACAACCATATTTGACCCTTTTTGTGTTTTGGTATTTTTCTAATTCGACCCATTGAGATGAGACACATCTCAATTACCAAATCAGCCCATTTAATAGTTGATAGATTGTAAATTGTGACATCTAAGCTTCAAATTGAAAATATTCAGATTCCAAGCAAGTGTTAATACCTTTATGAGACTCAACGCATTTTTATTTTTATCTTCAGAAATGTTACCATAATCTGCAATTATCACCAAACCAGAAGGATTTCCATCAGATGTTCCTAACTACTTAATCTTTTTGATAAATTCCATTTCGTCTATTACCTTCGTGACAACAACATGTTTCCTGCCATATAACTAGTAAAACATGGTTTAATATCAATGGTTCTTTTAACTTCAGCTGCCTTTGAGGCTTCAAAGCATATGGCCTTTTTATTATATGCTCTTTTGCACTACCCTTTGGGCTGCTTTCGGCCCACTTGCTCCGCTAGCGATAGAAGTTAGCGAAAAGACTCCATTCATAATTAAACGAGTTGGCATCCCCACCTTTAGACTATAGAGGATCTGGATACACATGATTTACTATGATTTGTATGCCATTTTATATCAAATCTACTTATATATACTAATTTTACTTTTTAGTTTATGAGAAAACAATATTTATATTTGACTAATTAGAGTTGTAATGCTTTGCACATCGGCAACACATTTAAAGAGTGTATTTGATCAACTTTCACTTGACTTGATCAACGATTAGGTAGAAGACATGAGCAGGCGACCAGACACCAAAAGTAGTATAGTAGAACGCAATGTAGAGCTTCAATTGCTTTCTGCATTTTGGTACATGGTATTTGCTTAATGTAGACTTTTGTAAAAGCAATATGCAGTACATGATTTTGGTTTAATCTATATAAATCCTCTTTAGTATGTGTTGCCAAATTGAATCATTTTTTATAGTTTCATGGAGCGAAACATACATGAATCCACTTTCGGCTGAATGTCGTTTGCTCTGTTCAACCTGAAAAAAATAGCCTCGCGCTCCGCAGCGAAGGGCGGGCTAAAAACCTTGTTTACTTTATGTAAGGGTATTGACACTAACTTAATTAAATTTGAACACATCGTTGACCGTTAAGACTTTTACGTAAGATCGTAGGTCGAAGGCACGTTCGTAAACTAGGGCTCCTAAAAACTGAAACTTATGCACAAAATGACCCTAATAAACATAAAATGAAGTCAACACGATAAAACAAGACAAAGAAGTTACACAATGATAACGGTTGCTAACCTAAACACCACCTCACCACCTTATCCTAACATTCAAATTCAAAATTTGAATTTGAATCCTAAGGCTCCTAAACATCCCATCATGACAAATCATGCCAACTCTTCTTACATTTAGCCTACATGCTACAATTTGAATTTGAAATTCAAAATCTCCCTCTCAACATCCACATTTCGTCTTGAAGCAAAGGAATATTCCTTACATACAAGTTGTCAAGTAGATTTAGAAAAGCTTCAAGGTTGTAAACCCTAGTACTAGTGAAGAGTACTCGTATTATTGATCTAATAATATTGGAGCGTTTGGTTATATCTTTGTTTATACACGATTACTGTTTTATTCATAATACTTCTAGGTATTAAGGTGTAGATTCCGCATACACATTAGTATACATACAAAGTTTCTACAACAAGTTATTTTGGATTTATCCAAGGTAATTTAACATCAGCAAACCTAAGGAATCGATCAAGGATTGGGATCAACAAGTGGTATCAGAGCTTTTGCTTTGAAACTTTAATCTAAAAGACATGGAGTTTGAATCTACAAATAGTAATACTACTACTAAGCTACCCATACTCAAACTAGGTGAGTATGAGATGTGGGTGATTAGAATTAAGCAGTACTTTCAGATACAAGACTTTACTCTATGAGAGGTCATAGAGAATGGTAAGTCATGGGTGTCTATACCACAAACAGCACAAGAGAATGGTACTTCAGTTACAAAGATGTTTGTGCATGTAACTTTTGAAGAAAAGACCAATAAGAAGAACGATGTGAAGGCCAGAAGCTTGCTACTCATGGCTCTTCCCAATGAACATCATAACTTACATTCAGTCACGTATCCCTATGCTAAAACAGTGTTTGCCTATGAAATAATACGATTTAAGGTAATAAAGCTACAAGAGAAAACATGAAGACACTATTGAAGCAACAGTAATGAAAATTATTCAATGCCTCACGTGCAAAGTCTCTCAGACTCTATCGTTTAACAATCTTCAGAATAATGTCATTAGCTTGCAAATTTGGATGTTGGTCATCGCTCAAGAAGACTTAAATTCAAAAATTTTGAGCAGCTTGCCTCCTGAGTGGAATACTCATGTTGTAGTCTGGATGAATAAGGCTAAAATTGAAACAATGAGCATCGATGATTTGTACAACAACTTTAAAATTGTTGAACAAAGTGTAAAGAAATCTGTTGGTGCAAGTAGTGGTGCTCAAAACTTGGCCTTTATGACTGCTCCAAGCACTAGCAGTACTAATGATGTTAATACTGCTAAACCTGCATATGAAGTTAGTACTGTTAGCCCTAATGTTAACACTGCTAGTCCTCAAGTTAGTACTGCTAGCTTCAGTGATAATGTTGTGTATGCTTTCATGGTTGAGAATCCCAATGGTTCTAATCTCCTACAGCAGGACTTAGAGCAAATTCATGAAGATGATCTGGAAGCAATGGATTTGAAGTGGCAGCTCTCTCTGCTAAGTATGAGGGCAAAGAGGTACTATCAGAGGACAGGCAAGAAAATTTTCATTAATGCTAATGATACTGCTGGGTATGATAAATCCAAGGTAGAGTGTTTCAACTGTCACAAGATGGGACACTTTGCCAGGGAGTGTAGAGCACCAAGGAACAAGGAGGGTCAGTTCAGAAATCAAGACAACACTAGGAAGCAAGGAAACAATGAAGACACATCTTCAAAGGCAATGTTGGCTATAGATGGTGTAGGTTTTGACTGGAGTGATATGGCAGAAGAACAGGTTCAGACAAACATGGCTCTAATGGCGTTTTCAGACTCTGAGGTATACAATGATAAAACTTGCTCTAAAACTTGTCTGAAAAACTATGAAACTCTTAAGAAACAGTGTGATGATTTGATTGTTAAGCTTAATCAAACTGAATTTACAGCAGCTACTTATAAAAGAGGTTTAGCAACTGTAGAAGAACAACTTATCACATATAGAAAGAATGAGGTTCTTTTTAGTGAAGAAGTTGCAGTTCTTAAAAGGGAAGTAGCTTGCAAAGATTATGAAATAAATATACTTAAAAGTGAGTTTGAAAAAGTTAAGCAAGAAAAAGAGGGCATTGAATTTAAAATTGAGAAATTTGATAAAGCCTCAAAAGACATAGACAAGTTGTTAGAGAGTCAGATAACTAACAAAAGTAAAAAGGGTTTGGGGTATAATGTTGTTCCTCCACCCCATCCTTTAATCTATAATCAACCTAAAAAGCTTGATTTGTCTTATTCTGGTCTTGATGAATTCAAAGACCCTGAATTCAAAAGTTATGGTTCTGAGGATAGTAAGCAAGAGTCTAACATTGTTTGTGATAAAAAAAAATTAGATGCTTCTAAGGAAAATTCTGATGACTCTTTGGTAAAAGAACAAGTATCAGAAGACACAAGTAGCTTTGTTGAGTCTCTACTTAATGTTGATAAAGAAACTGTTTTTCTTATTGATAAAAAGAAAGAGATTGTCAAACCTAAAAATCATGAAAAACTAGTTAAAAAGTCAGTTAGGTATGCTAAGATGTATAGATCACAAAGTCCTAGAGGGAATCAAAGAAACTGGAATGGACAAAAGTCCAATCAACTAGGAAGTGATTTTGTGATGTATAACAAAGCTTGCTTCATTTGTGGGAGTTTAATCATGTGCAGGCTCATTGTAATTACCATCAAAGGGAAAGGATGGTATATGGGAATAATTATAACAGGGTGAACTACAACTATGCTAGTAACAAGACTTACCTTAATGCTCAAAGGAACATGGTTCCAAGAGCAGCTTTAATGAAAACTGGCCCAAAACCATTCAATACTGCCATGATAGTTAATACTGCTCATCCCAAATCTATAGTTTTTAGTGCTAAACCAATGTCATGTTTTTCAAAAACAGCACAATCAACTATAAGAAGACCCTTTTAATCAAAAGTAGTATTATCTAACAAAAGGTTTACCCAAAAACATAATACTGGCAAGGCAAAAGCAGTTAATACTGCTAGGCCAAAAGTAGTTAATACTGTTAGGCCACATTTAGCAGTTGTTAATGTTGTTAGGGTTAATCAGCTAAATTCTGAAAAGGCCTCAGCATGTTGGGTTTAGAGACCCACCAAACTTGTTAGTGCATCAATCATCTTGAAGAAACATAACTACATTGATGTACGAGGCAGATCCAAGTCAGTAATGACTTGGGTCCCTAAAGGAAACTAATTTCCTTATTTTTATGTGCAGGGCAAGACATAACAGGATGATATAAGATTTATTGATAGTGGATGCTCAAGGCACATGACTGGGAACATAGCTTATCTCTCAAATTTCAAGGAATTTTATGGAGGTTATGTTACATTTGGAGGATGATCACAGGTGGTAGAATTTTTGATTAAACCCACAAGCATTGCTAAAGCTCTATCTGATTCATCTTGGTTGGAAGTAATGCAGGAAGAACTTCTGCAGTTCAAGCTCCAACAGGTATGGAAACTTATGGATTTGCCTAATAGGAAGAAGCCCATTGGAACAAAATAGGTCTTCAGAAATAAGAAAGATGAAAGAGGAATGGTGATTAGGAATAAAGCAAGGTTGGTTGCATAGAGTCATAGACAAGAAGAAGGCATAGACTATGAAGAAGTTTTTGCTCCTATGGTAAGAATTGATGAAATAAGATTATTTTTAGCCTATGCTTCTTTTATGGGTTTTTTGGTATATCAAATGGATGTGAAGAGTGCATTATTATATGGAACCATTGAGGAAGTTGTCAGTTTTTGGGAAATAGGTTGATATCATGGCAGTGTAAGAAGCAAACTATGGTTGCCACCTCTACAACTGAAGCTGAATATGTGGCTGCTGCTAGTTGCTATGGACAAGTACTCTGGATTCAAAATCAATTGCTGAATTATGGTTATAATTTCATGAATAATGTCATTAATAATGACAATAACAGTACTATCTGCATTATTAAAAATCCTGTTCAACATTCTAAAACAAAACATATAGAGATTAGGCATCATTTTATAAGAGATTGCAATGCTAAAAAGTTAATAAAAATGGTTAAAATTCATACTGATTATAATGTTGCAGATCTTCTTACAAAAGGTTTTGATGCTGGAAGGTTTCAGTACTTTGTCTCAAGTATTGGAATGCTTAATCCTTAATGTCTATATCTTTCTATGTCTTTGAAAAAGTTTTGTAAAGGATTAGTACTGTTAGTATTGTCAATTAGTATTGCTAAGTATAATTAGTACTGCTAGTTATACTTAAGACTGCTTGTTAAAATTGTTAGTCATAATTAATACTGCCAAAAAGAAAATACTTTGGATTGTGTATTTTTGGCTTTGGACTAACACTTGCAGTATAATCATATTGAGTACCTGATGTTGAAAGCTTCACCTCTGGAGTCTTGTTTGAGGGGAGGCTACTTATGTCAATATGCAGTCAATCATGGTTGGAAGCACATGTAACATAAAAAATGTGTTAAACATAATCAAAAACATCTAGGCTTGTCAAAAGAGGTAGGGACACCAAGATACCTCAGTCTAGTGGTCCCCCTGTAAAGGTTAGTGGTGAGGCTGTTCATAAAAAGTTGGGTGACAGAATAGAAAGGGATGCCACTACTGCTTCTAGCTTAGAAGCAGAAGCCAGGACTGATGGTAACATCAATGGCACAATCCTATGGCAAACTTTAATGAGCCAAATCCTTAGAGAACTGGTTCAGGTAGTGGTCCTAGGTGCCAAGATACCATATTGGAGGTGTAGATGCTCAAACTAGGTTTGAGACTACATCTAAACAGTCCAATGATTCACCTCTCTTAAGAGTTAACACAATTAGAATTGGGGAGGACAACATGAAACTAATGGAATTGATGGCACATTGTACAACACTGTCTGAATTGGTGAGAAAAAGAATAGAGAGATTTAGTGAGCTGAAAAACAGACAGAGAGTTGTGTGATAAAAACAGAAAGAGTGAATTGGTGAGCAAAAAGAATTAAGAGATAATGTGATAAAAATAGAAAGAGGGATTGTGAGAGTCAAAATTGGCGATGGAAAAGCTTTTTGGACGAAATTGAAGTTAAAACTGGTCTCTCCAAGTTAGTACTGCTAGGCTTAGGAGTGGTACTGCTAGGCTAATTTTGTATGCGGTGGTGACCGTTAAGTACTGTTTGAGCCATAACGATTTTCTTTCTCTAAATATAACGGTTGTGAAATTTCCGCCAACTACTTCGTCTATAGGTTTGACTAATTGGAGAATTCCTGATCTTTCTATAAACATAAGATTTCTTCAAGATAAGTACAAATCTTATTCAGTCGGTTAAATTTTAAAACCTTAAAACTCTCTCTTATCTTAATTACCTCTACCAAACACTCACACTATCTCTCACGACCATATCCCAGAACTTTAATTTCAACTTTATATTCATTCAAATGGGGGAGTTTGGAATTTTACGAAAGTACAACATGGGTTGCGTACTTAGAGAATGTCAGATGGAGTTGATGGGTTGTTCAATTTAAACATTGAGGATTTTTCTATCTGAAGTCACGTAGATGCCTCACTGATGTCCCAACCCTTTATGCTTCTCCTATAGAACAATTTTGGCAAACTGCTGCTTTGAGCACAAATGAGGATGGAGTCAGGGGAATCACTGCTACCATAGATAGGAAGGTCAAGGTATTTGTTTCTGAGGCCTCCATTAGAAGACATCTCAAGCTTGAAGATTCTGATGGTATTAGCTCTCTCCCTACTGCAGAAATTTTTGAGCAACTGGCTCTCATGGGGTATGCAATCACTTCTGATAGCCTAACTTTTCAAAAGGGACATTTTTCCCCTCAGTGGAAATTCTTCATTCATACCATTCTCCACTGTTTGAGTCCTAAGAAGACTGCTTGGGAGCAGTTTAGTAGCAATATAGCTACTGCTATCATTTGCCTGGCAACTAACCGTACCTTTAACTTTTCCAACTTCATTTTTGAGGCCATGGTAAAGAACTTAGATAGTAAGTCAAAGTTTTTGATGTATCCCAGATTCATTCAAATCTTTTTGAACAAATGTAAGAGAATGTTTTTTCCTCATAAGAGAACCTTTCCTACTCGTACACTTACACAAAAACTATTCAGTAATATGAAAAGGGCTTCAAAGGGATATTCTGGGGTGGACATTCCACTATTTCCAACCATGCTCACTACACCTGAGTCATCTCCTTCCAGAATAACATCTTCACCATCCTTATCACCCCAAACATATCCATCAACCTCACAACCACCATCTACACCACCATCTAACCAAACCACACCTATTACTAAGGAGGCTGCTCCAATGCCACATGAATCACCTCTCTAAAGTGTTCACTCACTTGGATGTGATAAGGGTAGTTTATCACTTAATGAATTGACGGATCTCTGTACCTCACTGTCCAAGAAAGTTGAAAGCTTGGAGTCTGAATTAAAGCAAACAAAACAGACCTACCGTGCTGCTTTTACAAAGCTGATCAAACGGGTGAAGAAGTTAGAGCAGACGATCAAGATAAGCCAAGCTAGGAGGAGAGCCAAAGTTGTCATCTCTGATGCTGAGAAAGATGAGGAGGATCCTTCCAAACAGGGGAGGAGTTTGATTGGAGAACTGGACTTAGATGCTGGAATTTCTTTGGTACCTCCACATGCTGCATATCAAGGGAGGATTGATGATATTCAGATTAGTGATCAACCTGAAGAGCAGTTAAGTGTTTTTAGTGCAGCTAGAAGAAGACAAAGTGTTGAAAATGTTCAAACTTACACCAGAAGAAGTATATTAGTTAGTACTGTTGATGTTAGCACTGCCAGTGAATTAGGTAGTACTGCTGGTGTAAAAGCAAAGGATAAAGAAAAAGCAATTATGCAAGAGTCTGAGCCTCCAAAGAAAATCAAAAAGAGAGTTCAAGTTCAAATGAGTGTTGATGAGGAATTAGATAAGAAAGTGTTTGAGGAAGAACAAGCTAAGTTCAAGGCAGAACATCAACAAGAGAAGTCTGATTTTGAAACAGCCCTTGAATTGCAAAAGCAGTTGGATGAAAGAGAAGAAGTTGTAGCTCAAGCTCATAATATTGATTAGAGTGATCCTACTGTGCTAAGATATCATACACTTCAGAATAGACCTTTCTCTGTAGTTGAATTAAGGAAGAACATGTGTATGTATTTGAAGAATCAGGGAGGATACAAGCTGAGTCATTTCAAGGGAATGAGCTATAAAGATATTAGACCTATATTTGAAAGAGTATGGGATCAGAATCAAGCTTTTGTACCTAAGGATTCTGAGATTGAAAAGGAAGTAATGAAGAGATCTGGATTTGATCTTCAACAAGAATTTGTTAAAAAGGATGAAGCTTCAAGTTTTGTTTAAAAGCAACCAGCTAGAGGAAGTAAAAAGAAATCACTTGCTAGGAAAAGAGCAAGAGAAACTCTTAGTGAAGAAAGTGCTAAGAAACAGAAGCTAGAAGATGATACTGAGAAAGAAGAACTTCAAGTTTACTTGAACATTGTTCCAGAAGAAGAAAGTCTTAATATTGAATCATTAGCAACAAAGTATCCAATAGTTGACCGGGAGACACAGATTCTAGCAAATGATAAATACTATTATCAAATTAAAAGAGCATATGGAAGTGTTAAACATTACAAGATATTTAGTGCAATGCTTTATGATTTTGATAGGCAAGATGTGATGGAATTGTACAGATTGGTCAAGGAAAGATTTCAGACAGCAAGTCCAGAAGGTTATGACTTATTGCTTTGGGGAGATCTGAAGACAATGATTGAACCAAATAAAGAAGATGAAATATAGAGAAATCAACAAGACTGGAATCTAATAAGCTGGAAGTTACATAATTTTTGTGGAGTTCATGTGCTTTTAATGGATACTGGTTTTATGATTCACATGATGGTAGAAAAGAAATATCCTCTGTCACAAGATACTCTTTCAAAAATGTTGAGTAGAAGGCTAGAAGTTGATCATCAAAGTGAAATGGGTTATGAGCTCACCAGGTTTGTCAAATCACAAGTACAGTAGTAGAATAGTGTTTGGAAGCATCCTCAGCAAACTAGACTAGAAGATTTAATTCAAAAGAAACAAGTTTAGGGGAGGATTGTTGGGAATTAAGGGCATCTAGAAAGTTTATACTGCTGGTTCAACTTAGTACTGCCAAGCCAAAAAGTTTGTACTGCTCATATTATAACTACGAGTACTAAACGGTTAGTACTACTAGAGTAAAAGTTAGTACTGCCAGTACTAACTTAATACTGCTAAAGAAAACTTAATACTGCTGCATGAAGATTAGACTGATGAAGAGTTAAACGCATTTTATGATATGTATGGACTTATTCTGTGTATATCTTATATAATTAGAAGATATGTTGATATCTTTTAGAAGTTTAGAAGATTTGTAGTTATCTTGTAAAGGACTCCTTGGTGTATAAAAGGAGATTCTAGGTTATGGTTTTATATATAAGTCTTTCACAGTTTTTATAGCTTTACGGTTGTAAACCCTAACACTATCAAAGAGTGTTCGTATTAATATATTGAAGCTTATTGTTTTGGTTATATTTGTGTTAAACATATCTTACTGTTATTCTTCTTAGTGGTATAAACTAGATTCCGCATAGTTTATATCATACACTCAAAGTTTCAGTCTTAGTGCCTTTGGATTTATCCAAGGATACTAAACCTTACATCAAGCTAAGGATTTATCCAAGGCTACACCACACAAACTAGACGTCTACATTTTTCTTGTGATACACACACATACGTTTTTCTGTGTATCTAAACTACACGCATGATAATCTCTTTATATATAGAGATTTCAAGGCTTGCTCAGCAAAGGATAATGACACATGGCATATTAAAGTGTCACGTTTTATAAACTTTAGAGTAGTTATATAACTTATGTGTATAGTATCTTCCGATATACGAATTGAAGGGTTCAATCCTAAGCGACGCCCTAATTTTTGAATTTATGGAATGATATAGTAAGTGAAAATTCAATCCATAGTGACATTTTCATTTATGCATACGTTTGGTTTATTTTGTGTATTTTAGTAAATCAAGGATTACACTAAAATGGGGGAGGAATGTTAGTAATTTTAGTGTTATCAACTATTTTAGGTAATTGCGATTTACTAGAGATCAATTGGATTCATATCATTCTTGGTTGCGAGTTAGGGAAGTGTGAAGTACACACTCGTTATGAGATGGTATGTCTCTATCAGGGCAAAAACACAGAGGTCAAGTGTAAGAAATAGGTCTCTTGTATAGTTATTATAGACTAATACCCACAGTAGTAGGTCTGCAAGAATTGCGGGTTTAGGTCTCTTTTATAGTAAAAAAAAGGTCTATTTCAGACTAATACACGCGGTAATAGGTATGCAGTAAAAGAGATCTGAGAGCAGCTACCAGTTTTACCAACCAACACAATGGTTGGTATATAACCGAAAATAACTACTATATAAACGAAAATAACTGACCTTTTGTGGTTGCTTATAACAAGTTTTTTGTCTCAATTTATGATATAGAATAACACATCTATTATATCTAAAGATTCAGTCCTCTAATTTATTGTGCATGAGTCTATAATTAGTGTGCAGGTGCTCTTTATTAGCGGGTTGTAGATATCGACTCTATGCATTTAAACAGCCATGAGTTACATGTGAATCATAACTCCAAAAAATGGGAATCGTCCTATGGATACATAACTCCAAAGAATGTCAATCATCATACGTGGAAGTCTTCATAAATTTTCGGTAAAGAAGTTGAAGTGAAAGAATACCAACGATCATGGGGTAACATGGTATTTAGTATAGAATTCATAGTCGGTTTTGGAAGAATTTGAAAAGGTTGCAAGAATAATTGATTATTAACCTAATCTATGCCTATATAAACCGACCAAAATACAAAAGTTCAAATCTTCAATCCTCCTACTTTATTTTGTAATTTATTGTAAAAAATAATTTTTTTGATTTTTTTTCCTGTGTGCATGTTTATGAACTCGGGATTGGAGTTCACTAAATTTGAGAGATAAAAGTGGGAAGACACATATCGGCTTCAAATAAATATGGAGATGTTGTGATGCAAAAAATGAAATGGACTTATGCAGCTATCACATGTATGCGAAATTTCATTCATCATTAGGTAGATAGTTAGGTGTAGGTTGCATCAGAAGCATATATTCTCTATAATGAGGCAGGCAACAAATTTCCATAAACAACCAAGCATCGTCATTTTTGCTTTTAGTTTGGTATGTTGACGTTATAACTTATGAAGAACAATTATTCAACTTTCAGGAACTGTTATAAAGAATCCAATCCAGTTTAGAAAATAGATTTAAGATATATTTGATTTTGCAACATGTGTATTGAGGTTGCGTTGTTTAAGACTTTGCGACTTGATTGTGGTTTTGTTGGAGTTTGATAGGTGATTATGACAATATGATTAATAATATATGAAATATTCCCCCTTCTGTTCAAACGAATTCGACACAAGGCGGTTTAATCTCGAGAAGCATGTCATGGTGGTGGAAGGGGAAAAGAAAAAGAAAGTTAAGTTTGCTAGTAAGATTCATATGAAATACATTAACCCTATTAACGGGCTTTGACATGACCACAACATATTTTTTGAACCCGTTTGATATGGTGTAAAGATGAACCAAACACTTTTTAGCCCGAGTTAAAGTTCATGACATAGCCGGGGCATCGCCCGGATCTGAATGCCTCGTAATACTTATAATACTCTAACGTTTTCTGATTGATTTCTCGTGCCTTAGATTTCAATTGTCAATATGTCTTATCCGATTAAGGATTTCGTGAACCCGAGGCATATAGGGTCAAAATACTTTAATCTGAAAGTGATCACACGATTCATATTGATATCTAGATTATAAACCATTCACACACTAAATAAAATTCCTACAACTTATAGGTTTTAAATAATAAGGAGTTGCATTGAGTTAAACTATTTGCACTCACTATCTTTATTTTTTAAGTTTATGATTTTTATGTATATTTTAAAGTTTAAATCAAGCCCGTTAGTTAAACTCTGTAATAGAATGAAGGGTGAAAAATCAAATAGTAACTAAGTTTGAGATTTGTTTCAACTTAATTACTCTAATTCTATTCTGATTATAAAATTGTTAAAAGTATTAAGTGCATTAGATACCCATGGTGTGATGGGTTTGGTGTTATAGAAAAAACTGATACCACATTTGTAATATGATTAGCACGTTGTTTCTTTACGAAAAGTTAAAAAAAAAACGCACAGAATAATAAACCGAAAAAATCACACAATTATGTTTGATTTTAATTTGTACTGGCCTCAAATTTTTATGTTTGATTTTAAACGAGTTGAGGTAATTTTCCAATCACCTTTAAACAAAACTGGATCTCTTTAAACCATCTTCTTTATTTGATATAGCATTTTTGACGCATTATTATGACCATTGGAATAATTGTATCTTTCACTAATATGATGTATCTTTCACTAATATGAAACTAATGTCAAAATGACCTGAAAGTTTGTCTAAACCATAATGAATTAGATTATACTAGTAATGAATTCAAAACACATTTGCTAAATCGTTCTGTTTTTTCTTTCTTAATTGCAATCTTATGTGAGGTTTTTGCACAATGACTATAAACAAATTAATTCTCCTACTGGTAATACTCATTTGCTAAAAGATGAATGGTTGATGGATTAAGTTACAAACTTATGGTTTTAAAATAATAATAAGTTGCATTGAGTTAAACTATTTGCACTTACTATTTTTATCTTTTAAGTTTATGATTTTTATGTATATTTTAAAGTCTAAATCGTTAGTTAAACTCTGTAATAGTCGCTAGCCAGAAAAATGTAATTATGATTAAAGTTGAAAAAAAGTCTAAAAACTCAAAACTGAATTATTAATTTGAGTGCTTCAAATATTATCATATCATCAAATCAATTGAGACAAGATCTGGAGATTAGCCGCCGGACATGGGTCCCAAACTGTGGGATCGGTGCCTTTAATTGCTTCATTTGTGTCAAACTGTGTTGTTTATAATTCTCTGATTAAAAAACAAAGCGTGCAACCGAAGATGGACTCCAATCAAGAAACATCGATTGTGTTTGAATCCCAATCAGATCTCCTTTCTTATTGATCCATCTCGATTTTTCCGGAATTATTGTTGGAATTATTTGATTCGACGATTTTCAATTGGTTGTTTAGTTAATTGATTTATTAGGGATTCACCTTTTCTTTAGATCTTCATTCAATCCAAAATATTGTATTGGTTCTGTTTTCATGGCTGGAAGGAACCGAAGCAATGAAGATCATGTTCGATCCATCTCGAAATCCATTTTCATCACAAATTTTCCGGATCATACCACCTCTTCGGACTTGTGGA